>JANAVB010009994.1:7054982-7227482 GCA_029216955.1 Iris pallida
TTTCAGCTGACGACGTGCTACCACGACTGTTTCTTTCTTCTCCATGAGACCAGGTTTCCTCCTACAAAAACACAGTATCCCATGGTAGACCTTATGTCATATATGCAGCTTGCCCATTCTGCATCACAGTATCCCTCAACTTCTATGCGTCCATTCTTCTTCAACCATAGCCCTTTTCCCGACGTCCCTTTCAGATATCCTAAGATCTGAAACACTGCTTCCATATGACCCGTTCTTGGATCATGCATGTAGCGACTCACTACACTCACCGCAAACGAGATATCAGGGCGAGTGTGTCCCAGATAAATCAATCTTCCTACAAGTCTTTGATACCTTTCACGATCAACAGGCTCTTGCTTCTTCTCCTAACTTGCACTTCTGGTCAATTGGAGTGACTGTTGCTTTGTATCCCAGCATCCCTGTCTCCTTTAGCAGATCTAGTACGTATTTTCTTTGTGAGGGAACAATTCTTTGTTCGCCGTCACACACCTCGATACCCAGAAAGTATATCATCGCTCCTAAATCCTTCACCTCAAACTCCTTCGCGAGTTTTGACTTTATCTTAGTGATCTCGACTTCATCATCACCTGTGATTACTATATCATCCACATATACAGCAAGTATAGTAATGTAGCCTCTTGCATGCTGAAGAAAGACCGTATGATCTGCATTTGTTTGATGGTATCCCATGCCTATAACAGCCTTTCTGAATCTGTCAAACCAGGCTCGAGGAGATTGCTTGAGCCCGTATAGCGACTTTTTAGTTTACATACTTTACCATGCGACGTCCCTCCGTCTGATTCTGTCGCGTAGCACCCTGGCGGGGGTTCCATGTACAATTCTTCTTGCAGGTCCCCATGGAGAAAGGTATTCTTCACATCTAACTGGTATAGCTTTCACCCATAGTTTGCTGCAATAGAGACCAGAGTTCTTACCGTGCTCATTTTTGCTACTGGGGCAAACGTCTCATCATAGTCGATGACATATGATTGTGTGTATCCTTTTGCAACCAACCTCGCCTTGTACCGCTCTACTTTTCCTTCTGGCGTCTCTTCACTGTGTACACATTTGCATCCCACAGCTTTCTTTCCTTGGGTAATGGAACCAGCTCTCATGTTTTATTTTTCTCTACTGCCCCAAGTTCTTCCATCATTGCAGCTTTTCACCTTGGATCTTTCTTTGCTTCCTGCCAACACCTAGACAAAGAAGTAAAGTCTAACGATACAATAAAGGCTCAAAAATTCAGAGAAATGTTAGAATAAGACAAGAAGTTGGCAATATCATGTTCATAATCATCACAACGACTAGGAGCCTTACCCGCATTGATGCGAGAAGATCTCCTTAAGGAGCAATAGGTGGTGGAGAGATCATACCATCCAAGTCAGAAAGATTCGCATCAGAATCAGAGTGATTCGGTGGGGGGCAACATCTTCAAGAGTTGGGGCAGGAGTAGACGAGGGACTTGGTACAGTAGGTAATGGGCTTGGTACAGTAGGTGCTGGACATGACACAGACACAGTACTGGACTTCTGTTGTCTCCCTCTGTAGACTTGGAGCTCCTTTTCCCTTGTCTGCTTCTCTCCATGCGTAACATATGTATCTTCTTCTTCATTCTCTGTATCGGAGTCACTGCTTTCTCTCCTTTCGTCCAATTTTCTACGAACGGGCACGGGACCAATCTGACTACCACTTTTGGACTTATTATCTCCCCCTCACGTCTAACACCTTTGTGTTAGGTGTGTCACCAAACACTGAACCTTCATTCGAACCATAGTATGGTTCCAGTTCTCCGAATGTAACGTCCATGCTTACAAACAGCTTCTCCTTGACTGGGCTCCAACATGTGTATCCTTTCTGAGTCGCTGTGTACCCGACGAATACACACTTAACCGCTCTAGGATCCAGTTTGCCAACTCCTGGCCTATTATCTTGGACAAAACACACACGCCCAAATACTTTCGGTGGAACAGTGTACGTGGCTGCACCAGTAAGCATCTCCAACAGTATCTTCCAGTCCAATACCTAAGATGGCATTCAGTTGATGAGATAAGAGGCCGTCAATACAGCCTGCCCCCATAAGTATTTCAGGACATTCATAGCCAGCATCATCGTCCGGCGACCTCCAGCAGGTGCCTGTTCTTCCGTTCGTCCACATCATTTTGTGCCAGTGTATAGGCACATAAAGTTTGATGTAGTATTCCATGAGTAGATAAATACTCAGCAGCCCTCTTATTAGTATACTCCGTCCTATTCTCAGATCGAAAACACTTAATTTTAACGTTATATTGTGTTTCCACCCGACGATGAAAATTCTGAAAAGCCTCAAGGACGTCACTTTTATTCTTCATAAGGTAGACCCAGGTCACGCGGATATAACAGTCAATAAAAGTGACAAACCATCTAAAACAGTTAATACCGGTTGTAGGACAAGGGCCCCATACGTCTGAATGCATCATATCAAATGCAGCAAAACTTCTATTCCTTGATCTCACATACGAGCTCCTGGTATGTTTTTCCAACTCACATGCATTACAAAATAACTTCTCTTTATTAGCCCTTTGATATAAGGACGGATACATTCGACTAATAACTTTAAAGAAAGAATGCCCGACACGCTAGTGGTGGAGTAGTAATTCGTCTTCTACACTGCAACATGAAGCGTCCAGTTGTGCGTCTGTTACTAGAGATGCCAATGCTTTGTCCAGTCCGGTCCTGTCTAAGTACCACAGCCCCTTATGCCATGTGCCAGTCCCTAGTCGTCGTCCGTCCCCTTCTCCTGAAAAGTCACCGTAGGAATGTCAAAGAAAATAATACAGTTTAGGTCAAGGATAATGGCACTAATAGATATAAGATTGACAGAAAAAGATGGAGCATGTAAGACATTGGTGAGAGTGAGAGAAGAGGTGCATGCGACAGTGTCTTTACCCATTACAGGTCTGGAGGTACCATCAGCAATCTGAATGCTCTCCGACGTCGGTAGGTGAGTATAGTCCTGGAACACACCGCGGGACCCCGTGACATAGCGAGATGCCCCAAAGTCCATCCAACCTGGCTGATGGACAGATGCAAGAGCACGCACAGGTATACCTGTGCTGGTTTGAGCAAAGCAAATGATGTGATCCCTCGAGATAGATGACGCTCCAGGAGTAACTTGACTGTCATCCGAACCCAGCTTCGTGTCTCGTAACCTCGCGATGAACTCCCTCTCAAGAGGGGTTATTTCAATCAATTGCTTGTCTCCCCCTTCTTCCGCCAGATTTTCTTTGTGTCCTCAAAATAATTTTCCCTTCTACCAGCATATCCTCTGCTACCACCACGACGTCCTCCACGGCCCCGTCCGCGATCATTCGACTGACCTCGCAGGAGTTTTGGACAAAATCTGATATAATTCCGAGTCACCACAGTTGTGGCAAACACCGTCCGCAGAGGGAGGCTGATTGAAGGCGGCAAAGGCAGACTTTTCAATAGCAGCTTGCTCTCTGGAAGTAGCCCTTATTGGGCATCAACTTCAATCGAGCTTCTTCTTGTGCCATTGCAGCTATGACGTCTTCTAAAGTTGGAAGCGTGGGTTGTCCGAGTAGTACATTCCTTCTCTGCTCAAACACAGGGTTGAGCCCCTTCAAAAACTTCATCATCCGCTGTCGCGAAATATATGCCAGGAACGTCTGAAAATGCTTCGTAAATGCTGGTTCGACTTGTGTATCTTCTATCCCAAGAGGATCATAGTGATCCAGATCAGACCAGTACTTCTTCAACAGGGCTGCATACTCAGATATGGTACGTTCGTCGGCCACCCTATCGAGTTCATCCTGTAGTTGGAACACCCGCAAAGGGTTGCCCGAGCCTGAGTACATATCCTTCAAAGTCTGCCATATATCAGCATCACCCTCCATCGCCTAGACATTGCCCGACACCTGGTCGGTCAAGGAGGCTGTCAACCACCAGCCACTACGTTGTTGACAATCTCCCAAATAGCAAACTCCTTTGAGGAGGGATCAGCGGGCGTCTTGGTTTGGCCATTGACAAAGCCAACCAAGTCACGTCCCTTCAACGTCCGCATCGCCTGCCGCGACCATTTCAAGTAGTTGAACGTTCCTTCCAACTTTATCTCCAGCTTTTCCAACTTTCCATTTTGTAGGGTGACGGGTCCACATCAGTATGGGTCACACGAGGGGTCATCTCGGTCAATCTCTTCGACAAGATATCATCAACTAAGGCCTTTATCTCTTGTGCTGTCAGTTTTTCAGCGATCGAATTCATGGCTTCTACAATTGTATCTCTAGTCGTCGTCTTCGTCGTCGGCTGCTAACTGCTAGTCGTCGTCTTCGTCGCGTCGGATCTTCGTCGTCTTCTATTTACGAATGCGCTATAAACGTGGCCAACACCGGCGCGCATGTAAAGTGAACACGTCAGGAGAAAATATGATCATTTTCCGTGTAGATCCCGATGTGAAGATGGAGAAAGGTAAACAAATAAAGCATTTATTCATTCCAGACGGTATAATCTAGGAATACAGAGGGGCAAATAAAGTATTTGATATCCCTCTGTCTTCGAAATACACCGTTTTTTTTTTACAAAAAACTACACTTTCTCAATCAAAACAAAGCAACAAACATCAGATTATGTAGCATCTCAAAACATAAATATCCAAATAGCAAAACATTGGATTCTTCGTCTTGTCGGCCTTCTGCACCTTCGGGGGCTGTGGAGCCGGCACGCGCGAGCGATCCGGGGGGGCCTGGTGGAGCCGGGGGGCGTTGCTGGAGCCGGGGGGGGGGGGGGGGGGGCGCTGCTGGAGCCGGGGGAGGGGAAGGGGAAATTTTTTTTCTTTTTTTTGGGAGAGAGGGGAGAGGGGAGAGGGGTGGATGGTTATGGCTCTGAAACCATGTAGAAATGAATAATTGATGATTTTTATTGATGGGCTACTGCCACTACTTATAGAGGGTTCAACCCCTCTTCATAATACATCTTCCGATGTGGGACTAAAGTCCCTTAGGTTCTCAACAGGTTGTGTTCCGATACCTTAGGAATTCCGATTTGGAAGCTGGGGTTATAATGTAAAGAACATTCTATGATGGAATTCCTACTCTGGCAATTTTCGAAGGGAAGGGTATCACTTACTTTGATGGTGGGTTTAATGACAAGTTACTAAGAATTGAACAAAAATCGAATGTGGTCACATTCTTAATTCCTATCTCTCCGATTGTTATAGATATGGGATGAACGTTACTATTTATCGATCTATTGGATGATTATGGTGAGGGCTCACTAGTGGACTAGGCATTTCCAAGTTAAAATAACACACACTTTTAAGACTGGAATCATCTGCAATTTAATAAGTTACATGGGAACCTAATTATTGAAATGCCTTTCAGAATTAACATGCATAGGTTTCTACGCTTTTCATTGAAAATTAAAGTTAAAGGATACGTTTCAACATTGTTGTCAGGTTCACTACGAACTGTTTATCTGGAGTTCTACGTTTAATCTCTTGCATTTCAATTTGATCAGGAAAAACAAAGGATAACAAAGAATAATAAAATCTTTTAGTCAAACCAAAGATATTGGTAATACTTGCTGTTTTGAATCAAAATGCAGTTTCCACAAGTTGGAAGATGTCAAAGAACACCAACAAGAAATAACTCCTCAAGGGAAAAATTTTTTTGACTCGTCTCAAATGTCAGTATTACACACTGAAACTTAAAACTTTTCTTTCAATAAAGTTTAAGCGTTTCTTCGAGAAATAGAATACGATTTGAGCAGAAATTATACAGACTACAATTTGACCACATTTCCCATTAGTTCACTTATCTTTAGCTCTCTACTGGCAAGTTATCACTGGCCTATTATCACCCCTCATTATATAGAACCAAGTTAACACAACAAGGTATGCAATCATAAACAGACAATTTAAAGCAAATTATGTATTTCTCTGTTTTGTTGTGGAAGAAAAGTGCTGATTGTATGGACGAAAGTATCGATAACGGATGATCACTGTGTTTGATGTCTGCTCCATCACTTGGATGCTGAACCTGCAGATTGATGGGGGAAAAAACATACCCTTGAAGTCAAATCAATATCGTTTGGAATTCTGGTACAGGGCTAGGATAACAACATGAAGTTATTCGCTCTTGGCAATCACTTTAATTCGGTTGACAGATTTTCGACGTTGCACGAAAAAAATATTCGAAGTGGTTATAATCCTAAAAGATGCATGATATCTAGTGATCTAAATAAAGAGGCTAGTCCTTGGTTAAAAGTAAAAGTATTTGTGCACTTTAAGAGTGGATGTGTAAGCACTTGATTTATCAACAATCTATTATGTTCTGTAGGAACCTAACTTTTCAGTCTTTGTGAATCAACATTTTGAGATAAGCATTTCCCTACAGTAAGCTTCTTACTGAAACATTGCCATGACAGACTTTCTATACTTAGCACTGCAAAAGTTGCAAGACATGATTAGCACTGTGGCCGAATTCACACCAATCTGTTAGAAATTGTTCGTTCTAGGCATCTAATTAACTGGAAAATGTACAACGTCAACAAGAACCTCAGGGTCTACTTGCCAACAGTATCTCCATCAGTTTTGGAGGGTTTTTGGGCCGGCCGTTTACGAAGTGTTTATAAAAAATTTGCTTGGTAATTTTTTTTGAGGTAGTGGTTATGGTCGGTTCAAAAATTGCCCAAAATCTATGTAGTGTAATTTTGGGTGTCCATATAAACACCCCAAATCAGTGGGTATTGAGAGTTTTAATATTTTATTTTATTTATATCCTCATAAAATATAAAACTATAACTACTAATACCCTACCATTTTTTTTTCTCATCTTTGTTTATCTTCTACTTCCTTCAAACTACGACTACTTCATCTAGTGAATTTTTAAAATCTTAATTTTCTATACTCTCTCCTATCTTCATACAGACGATCATTCTTATAATGACTATCTTCTTCGTACAGATCATTCTTATAAATCATACGCATAAAGTTATCTCCAAGAATGTGTATCAAGAAGACTTCAACATTAGAAATAAAATTTTGGGAGATCTTTTGTTTATATAGACATATAGGTAATTTTATTCTTGCAAAAAACTTTCAGAACCGCTGTTAGTGAATTGACAAGCATGGATTGGACTTGCTTTAAGTGCTGCTACTTAAAACCATCCAACATCGAACCCCTCATAACCGGTACTCTAAAAATACCTCATAACTGCTACCCAACCGAATGATTCTTCTGTCATTGTGCTATCGGTATTATGTGTACAAAGCCCCCCCCCCCCCCCCCCCCCCCCCCCCCCCCCCCCCAAATGCAATGATTAATTAAGCAAAACTCATACAGACGCGACACATTGCAGCTTAAATTTTTCTGAATTTCCCTATGGCATACTGAATAGTGTTGTTTGATTGAAAACTCTACAAGAGGGAGTCTATTTCTGATCCCTTCAGTGATAGTGAAGAAAACCCACAACTAATTACTGTCATTGGTACCATATAACTTAGTATGACACAAATATATAACGCAACTAAAGTGATTTAATAATGCTACACAGAGTTCTTTATTCCAAAGGCAGTAACACTTTGCACTTATCTATTGTATTGTCATATGATCAATACATTTCATGGTACTAACTTTTCACCACTTCTTTGAGAATTTGATCAAGTATTAATTTTATATGCTTTTATGTCAAAATCAAATGAGATATTTTGGTTCACAATGTTTTTATGGGTGCTGTCTTTCTTATTAGTATGATCAAGTTCAATCACTTGAATGAAACAGGAAATTTCATGGAATTGATCATATTAAATAAATAAATAAATAAAAATGCATTAGTCCAAAAGTAGCCCACCAGAATAAAACAGTACTAGTCCAAATAGGAATATAGGTAAGATGGAATAATGCTCACAGAAGAACACATCTGCAGTCTACAAGCTAAAGAGAATATATATAGATATGATATGGCTTCTTTCTACTGCAGGCTACAGCCAAGTTCTACTGCTCGCTACCATGGCTCTGACACACCAAAGCCACGTATGCCGGTCCGCCGAAAGTGTCAGTTATCGTGTGCCAACTGTAGGTGCACCGTTATCTCCCTGTTCTCATAAATAGCCGAAACCAGTTGTTTTCTAGCACTGACAAATCACTCCCAAAATCATTCGAAGTCGTGTCGTGTCGTGTCGATGGCTAGCCCCCCTTGTCGTGTTGATCACGGCATCGAGATGAGCAGGAAGCAGTTCGCGGAGTGGCTCAGGTACGCTGACCGGGACGGGGACGGGCGCATCAGCAGGCAGGAGCTGCGCGACGCCCTCCACGACCTGGGGTTCAGCTGCACCCGGTGGAAGGCGTGGAGGGCCATGGTCCACGCCGACCTCAACGGCAACAAGTGCATAGACATTGGCGATCTGGAGGTCGAGGAGCTCATCAAGTACGCGGCGAAACGCTGGGGGTCATCGTCACTTAGGCAAACAGTAGCTATTTCTCCCAAGAGCCTGTAAAAAAAATGTGTGTATATATATCTGCTAAAGTAGTGTAGCTATGCACGTTCCAGGCTGGTCTGTCTTGTTTAGTACTAGATAATAGTCTTGTATGTTGTATATATGTAGCAAGGACTAGAAGCAGTTCTATGTGACAACTTGCATTTCCTTGTTTGCAATTTCTTAGTTATGCCTCCATCTCCTTCCTTTCTCCCTCTATGAAACCCAACATTTATCACCTTCACAAAACTTCTCCAACTCTCAATCCAAACCATGACTTCTCCATTTCTCCTCCTCCAAACCCAAACGTACTTGTCCTCTCTCTATTTCTCGAGCTTCAAACAAAAGTTCGCATTATCGGTATCGGTGTCGGTATCGGACCTTTCTTACAAGTGTCAGGATCAACGGTGTCAGAGGTTTCGGATCCGAGTATTGGATTTTTTTTATCCCAAAAACAAATAATTATTAATAAATTATTAAAATTTAAGAAAAGAAAAAATTTATCGAAGTTAACCATAATTTTAAACTAATTCTAATGGCACACCACATTTTGCTAGGGGTTAGTCCAATTTTTTTTCAAAAAATTTACAAGTTTGTCATCCCCATTCCTTACTTAGAGCTAGTCCAAATTTTTTCAGCAAGTAGGACTGCAACTAAGTTGGCAGTCCTAACATAAAGTAGGACTGCCAACTTAGTTGCAGTCCTAATTTTAAAGACGTCTTCTTCTTCGAACCAATGTCGCGGCTACGGTCGCGCCGTCCGAGTCGACGATGACGCAGCGGAGCTCAGTGGCCCCATTAATCCAGCTTCAGCTGCTGAGATTTCTCATCCTCAACCCTAACCTTGCGGTCCCTACAACAACCCCCAATTTTCTTGCTAGCAAAGAACTCAAGATTCTCCTTCCACACCTCCCCGTTCGCGTACACCTCCTTCTTCCATATTGGCGCCGACGCCTTCACCTCGTCGATCACGAACCTGCACGCCTCCAGCGCCGCCGCACGGTGGACCGACGACGCGGCCTCGTACACGCTCACCTCCCCGGCAGCGAGTGTCTCGACGCGGTGGCCCATTGCCAGGCCTACCAGGCCCTACCTCCGCCGTGCCGACGCACAGATGGATTAGATCTGGCGGGCCGCCATAGGGGCGTACGCCTCGTAGCGGAGCTCCACCATGCGCTTCCCCTCGAAGGTGTCGCGTCCCCTCGAACGTCACGAGCCGAGGCCGATTCTCTCCCGCGCGCGTCCGCCGCCGGCCGCATCCAGAGAAACCCTAATTTTTTTGGGGTGGGCTAGCCCCAAGTAAAATTTGGACTGTCTAGCAAAAAGTGGTGTGACCTTAGAATTAGTCTAATTTTAAGTATTTCTTGTGAATTGTCGAATTAAATAAAATAGTAGTCATCATTGCCAATCGGTTTGCCTACACTAGATAAGTCTACTTTCTTCTTTTACATGCTTTTACAAACTTAGTATGCTTTTACGCCCTTGCTTATTGGTTTTTCAATTTTCTTTGCTAAATTTACTGAAAGAAGTGTTGGGAATCGGACGTGCCCTCCGGAGCTCCGATACCGTGTCTGAGATGTTACCGCAGTAGAAACTTAGGTCAATCCACCTGAAATAATCAACCCCCCGTCTAACGGACACCAAGCACAGATAAAGACAAGTATTCACCTGAAAAATTTTCAATTTCTATAACTCAGGTGAAATTACAAGATTGACAAAATTAATGTTGAACCATTTGCGCTAATAGGTTCATCCCCCTCACCACACTCAAGAATAAAAAAGAGATTACAATTGAAATCGCTCATCAACCCGTAGCAATCTCCCTAACCGAAATTGACGACTCCTCGATTAGATGTCTTCTTCCTTTTGTCTTGTATGTCGAAGAGCAATGTGCGAACTTTCTCTTAGCTCTTCTGTGGACGGACATCCCGAATCTCATCTTTGTGCTATGCTTTGTGCCTCCACCCTCACCCATATATACAGGAAGAGAAAATCATATTTTAGGTCATAATAGGATTTCCTAAATAGAAAGTCATTAAATAAGAATCTTATTACACCTAAATTAATATCCTATTTAGATTATTATAGGATCTCCTAAAAAGAAAACCATCAAATAAGAACCCTATTACATCTAGATAGCCTAGCACCAATTATGGACATCCAAATCAAATTTAAATCAAATATTTAATCAAATTTGGACTTCATAAATATGCTATTACCAAATCCAGCCTGGACTCCAACAATCTCCCCCTCCAGCCTAATGAGAGGGTGTTGACCCCACGGCTCCTCAACTGGACTCCATGTATGTCGTCCCGCGATTAGGTCTGTCAATGGTAGACCGAAAATTCGCATTCGATCGATATTTGAACCGATAATATCCGAAATTTCGGATATGGTTACGGATACGGATGTCTTATCGGATATTTATCGAATATCGGATGCGGATGCGGATACGGGAAGTGTCATATCCGGTCCGATAACATCCACCCCGATAATAGGATAATTAAATATACACCATATATTTTAATTATAAATATGAACGGTGTAGATTATATTTGTTAGAATCACAAAGGAACTAAATGAGATTCTAAAATCCTAAAACTAAAAGAGACTCCTCTCTCTCTCTCCCCAAACTTAAGGAAGGCTGTGAAGCACAGAGGCATAAGCCGTTCGGATCTTCATTCTAGGTTTTTTTCTCCGATTCTCTCTCTCTCTCTCTCTCTCTCTCTATCTCTCTGTTTGATTTCTCTCATTTTAATTTTTGAACTTGATGATATTTTCTTTCTATTTATGTTTGGTTACTTTCATACTTCATTATTCATTTTTTTTGGAAATGTGTGGTTTATTGGTTCGGATATTACCCGATATCAGTTAAAATTATCGGTAACGAATACCGGAGCCAAAACTCTCATCCGATCGAATATCGGATGGTTATCGGATGTATCCGATAACTATCGGTTCAATGTGGTAATGCGAACATCCGATCGATAAGCTACCATTGACAGTAGGGCCCGCGATAGAGTTTATGTTTTCCTATGCCACTGATCTCCGATCCCCCGAACTGCTTTGCATCTTCTTTCGTCTCCAGCTGCTCGACCGTCACGTCGACGATAGTTGTAGTTCTTAGCACCTCTTGTACCACTGGGATCCTGTCGATATCAATAACATGATCAAGACCGAAGTCCCTGACGATCAACCTTACCGAAAATCTCGGCTGCTTATCCCAACTTTCGACTTCCATCGGAACGTGCTACCGTTTCGTCGAGCTTCTTCACCCTTTACTGGCCCAACCAAGCGGACGGTGCGATCCTCCTAAGATTCGAACTCCTTAATATGACCACCTTTTTGTCCGACATTGAAGCCCTCCGTATACATGTATACCCGAGCAGAATATCATGCACTGTGCACGCCGTCGATGACCCACAGCTCCTCTTGAACTGTGTGAATGGAGATGCACCTGCCTGAGATTGAGTTTTCTGAAAACCTTGATCTCCTCCCTGACTTCGAACTGCTGAAACCAATGTCGCTCCGTGAAGCTTTGGCAAACCATCCGTCGCCAAAACATGATCCGTAGATCAACCCCACCAGAAGATTGACCAACTATCATAAGACCGACAGACTAACCCTCAATCTTTGACTCACCCCATTCGTCGCTTTGTCTCGACAAACCGAATCCTTTCTAACCCTCAAAACATCTCGAAGATCCTCCTCAGTAAGTTTTCGACGATCCAACTCCTGTCGAACACCGTTCGAACCTCTATCCGGTGTCTGCGACCTGCCTGTACAACTCAACGGCTTGAGCATGTGCATGCCAGAACACAAATATCCTCGAGCCAGTTGTTGGAATTACCTTTTGCAAGCATCCAATCTTTGTTCGCAAACAAACTACGACATCCATTATCTGTCAGTCTTTCTACTGAAACCAAGTTGTAGAACAAACTTGGTATATATCGCACACCCTTGAAAATGTACTTCTCACCAAACTCCGTCGTCAAGTGCACATTACTGATGCCTACATAACTACAGTCGTCCATCTTCACACATCCAAACTTGTCGTTGTGGTATGACGTGAAGATCCTACTCTACGGGGTGACGTGATGATGCCCCCGTGTCCATGACCCAATCGTCGTCATGATAAATGCCAGAAGATTCCTTTGCGTCGGTCATTGCATGATGATCTTCCATTGCTATGAGATTCTTTTGATCGTCCTTCCCTTTGGCCTTCTCATATTTGAGATTCAAGTAGTTCCTTTTGATATAACCTCTTTTGCCACAGTGATAGCAGCCCTCCTTGCGGTCCACAGTCACAAGATTCCGAGAACTCTTCCGTATCCTCGCCTGTGACTTGAGCCTTTTCTTCCCGTAGGAAGACACCAAAGCGGGCTCCTACGATTATTCAACTTGCTTGCGCCAGATCTCCTCATTCAACAAGATATTTTTGATTGTCTCTATTATGACAACTCCATTCGGTGCGGAGTTGCTCATCGACACCACGAACGTCTCCTGATTTTTCGACAGAGAACTCAAAAGTAGTAGGGCCTGAAGCTCATCATCAATCACCATCTTTATCACAGACAACTGATTGATGATACCCTGAACCTCGTCCAGATGTTGTTGAAATAACGTGTAGGCAACTCTAGAGGGGGGTGAATAGAGTTTGTGTCGATAATCACCAAATAAAAATTAACTCTATATCACCTCCACAAAACAACTATTAAGATAGTAAATAAATCAGAGAGAAATGCGGAAGTAAATAAAGATCAGTAGAGCATACGCAAACACAGCAGTTTTAACCTGGTTTCCCTCGTGGAGGACTAGTCCAGGCCTGAGAACTCTAGCTCAGGATTGAAATCCACTATTTGTGAAATAGTGTACAACCACGTGTCTTTACTCAGAAGAGCACGCCAACTTCTTACAGATTCGCAGGTGGCGAAACTTGGAATTGTCCAAGTGACTTTTCTTTTCAACTCTTACACAAAAACTTCTAGCTGAATCGCACTTGAGCACCTTGGGGCTTAGGAAGTTTTGCGGCTAGTAAATTGGAAGAATAAGGCTTAGGTAGTATAAGGCTTAGATGATTGAGAGTGAGAGATAGAAAGGTGATGAAGAGATGAATGAAAATGGTTGAAATCATGCCCTATATATACTAGTCTGGAAGGCAGAATTCGGCCAGAATTCTGTCCTCAAAATTCATAAATATGGCCGTTGTACCAGCTAGCAATTGGTAACCCTAAAAATCAGTTCGTGGAAATCAGGGGACAGAGTTCGGCCCGAATTCTGTGTGGGGGCAGAGTTCGGCCCGAACTCTGCCTCCTAGGTGGCAGAATGTTCAAAAGGCCTTTGGATTTTTGGGCTTTGTGGAGCTTGGGCTTGGTTAAGGAATTGATCTGTTTTTATGGTAGAGCTTGGAGAGATATGTCTAGGGGTCAATGTTCTAAAAAGTGCTAGGCGGACTAGGTGCGCGGAGATCCGCCTAGCGCCTAGCCCGCCTAGGCGGCCGCATAGAATTTTTTTTTTTTTGAAATTTTTGAAATTTTGAATTTTAAATTTGAAATTTGAAATTTCAATGTTCTAAAATCCAAATACTATCTTAAAACCCAAAAAAAATCCAAAATACAACTAAGAATAAACAAAATAAAAAAAAAATCAAAAAAATCAAAAAAAAGCCGCCTAGGCCCGCCTAGGGGCGCCTAGGGCCCGCCTAGCCGCCTAGCCCACCGCCTAGGGGGTTTTCGGTGCGGTGGGCGGGCGCCTAGCGCCTAGACGGCGCCTAGGCGGGAGCCTATGTAATGCCCCGCTCCGCACGGTGCATTATGCTGAGTCGTTGACTCGAAGAGTTACGTTGACCCGATTAAGTATCGATGCGAATCGATACGAGAGTTGCCTTGTCCCGAAAGAATGCAACGAGTGAATCGATGCGAAGCGCCGCGTTGCCCCGAAGGATGAGTGCGTTGAATCGGCTCGAAGATTCTAAGAAATCGAATCGACCAAGGCGCAAGTCCGGATCGATGCAAGTATTGATTTAGTTGGTTTCGTGTGCAGGTTATACTTTGACGCGAAAATATTAGAGGTCGATCTTCGGCAATATTTAGTAAGGGGTCCGCGGAACCAAATCGACGCCTTGCGACGGGCTGAGACTTGGGCACGCTAAGGCAAATCGGACGTATGATTCAAAGAAGCACGAAGTGCTCGAATGGCTAAGTCAGGAGAGTGGCCGTGCAACAAAGTTAGGGAATCGAGCCGCATCGGCTCGGCGAAACGACGAAGGCAAATCGATTCAAGGTGGGAGGATTGACTTCTTTTTACTCCTTCATTCGATAAGTCAAATGTATCATTGTATGCTAAGTTAACCTATCGACGCCACGGGCGTGGTTCGATCGAAATAAATCATAATGTGTGTCGAACACTAAGTTAGTACAATTGAAATGAAACGTGCATCAAATGCACGAGTCGCTACGGAACATCGGATATCGCAAAGGCGAGCGCCTCGGTGCGCAAGCCGCAAGAACAATGGGATAACTGTACTCGGCGAGTGCCTTAGTGCACGAACCATACCGTGCCTTTGCGCACGAGTTAGAACGGCTAGAACATTGAAAGATAATAGGCGAGCGCCCTAGCGCGCAAGCCACGGACATTGAATGCTAAGTCGTAGAACATCGAAAATACGATCGAAACGTGCCTGCGTGCACGAGATAATAAAAGATGGCTTCGTTGCGAAAGAATACAGTTGTGGCATGAATGTGACAGAACTGTCGGATATGACATAATGCCTCGAAAGGTGTTCGGGACCTTCGGGTCATTCGGTTGACGAGCATTGAGTTGAGGCATGATGCCATTGAACATTTAAACGAAGTATGAAACGTAAGAACATAGAAAGTTGACGGAAGAAATACGAGATGGTAATGCGGCATGGTGCCCTTCGAAATGTCCACGGCCTTCGGGGCGTTTGTTGAGGACATTGGGGCGTTGTGCCAATTGAAATAGAGATAAGCGAACTTGCTTGGTTGTATGAATATAAGATTCGTTGCATGGTCAAATGTACTTAAAGATATAAAAGCCGTGCATGGGTATTCCCTCGAACGCGGCGCGCCATGGCGCTGGGACCGTTCGGCCTAGAGGGATTTCGTTTTCGGTATTGTTGGTACACTTCGACTAGACGGGTAGCGCCTGTCTAGTGAATGTGATAAGCCACTTGCACGAGTACTTCGGGGGTCCTCGGATCGTATGTGGTTAGCAATCATAACTGAGTGACTGTCGTCTTACAATTTCGATTCGATAAATATAAGTCCATTCTAGCTTGACAAGCTAGTGACCTTCATATAGTTAAGGGCGATGGGTTTGGAAGTGCAAGGTATACGTATCTTGTATGGATAGATCCGAATAGAGGGCACTTATAACATGACAAGAAAAATGGATAGGCGTATTCACCTTGCGTCGGTGCAAGGGCGAGTGCGTCGATATTGGTAAGTCATGCCACGAATCAAACACGAGAATGCTTGCTTGCCTATTCAATTCGATAACATGCTTGCTATGATAACATGCTTTACGCTTTCGAATATGCCATGAAATTGACCCTAAGGAGAACATAGCAAGATCATAAGCTAAGTTGCATGATTCAACATAAATATTAAAATATCGATTTGGAAAGAAGATCTTTGCTTCAGTACATGCGAGGACGAACGTACTGATCCTCCACCAGCTTCATGCAGGGTGCAGGGAATGGATTGCTCGCGGCGAAGCGTTGCTTGAACGTATTAAGGCTTGGAATGCCGAAGCGCATTGAAGCGTGCTATCGCATTGACGCTACGCAGCTGGATTGATGCGGCCGAGATATAGAAGGCATGATGTATGGAACGGTGAAATCCTTTGTGGGCAAGAGAGAACCTGAGTGTTGTAGCCAATCTGGCATGTATTGTTAGGCTATCGAAAGCCTTTGTAATCTCTGTTTCGGATATCAATAAAGAAAATTTGTTTTGTATACTCTGTTTCCTTTCGTTGTTAAATATCGAATCAAAAGATAACCATTTGAGAACTTGTCGTCTTGCCTTGCACGAGCGCAACTCCAGGCTCGTGCGGCATCACGCCCCCTGCGAGGACGATGATTCGGGTGATTCCGGGTCGGGGTGACAGCCTAGGCCGATTTTTAGAACACTGCTAGGGGTTGAGATGACTCAGTGCAACTCAACGTAAACATTCTTCTAGACTCAATAAATTGAAGATTACAGACTTGGAACAAGTAGGAAAACCAAGATCCCTTAGATGACACCTTTCTTCTGATATTTGAGCAGTCCTGAAGACGTCTTTTTCTTGACAGCAGTCGTCCAAAGATAAGCAGATCTGAAAATCTGAATACCTTTCGGGGCTTCGCCCCCGAACCCCCGACGGGGGGCGCTGCCCCTCGACCCCTGTCCGCTGACCGGCAGCGGAACCCCCGATGCGAGGTCCCGGATAGGTCGCTAGGCGGTTCGGAGAAATCTCTTTGTATGATGCCGTCTTTGGTCCATCATTAATTCTTCATTACCTATGTCCTGGTTTGATCATGTTTACTGCATGTCTACAAATACATGTTAGGCCAGCAAAATATGTTGCAATACAATACAAGCATAGCAATATAATATAGGACAATTAGGACAATGCTAAGTTTAAGTAGCAACATGAAAGTGAGTATATGAATATTAGTGACATCATAATGTTAAACTTAACTGATTAGCCATATTCAAAAACACGATGTAATCATTGGGCCAACAATCTCCCCCTTTTTATTATGGCAAATCGGTTAAGTTTAAGACAGATACGATAGATGCATGTATCACTAATAAACACATATTACGAGAAGATTGTGTGCTAACTTAAACTTATTTCTCCCCCTTTGACATGATCAAAAAAATAAGCTCCCCCGTAATAAGAGATAAAATGAACTCAAGCATAAGGAGGAAGGCATAGACAATCATGATCAAGATATACTAAATGAGGAACAATGGGAGAAGTGTGTAAAGACAAGTATAAAAACTACATACCCAATGTAGAGTGCCAAATAGAAAATAGCTTGTCAAAACACAAATAGTTGGTAAAACTAAAAGAATTTGAAAATAATCAATAAATAGTTTACCAACATGAAATCCAAGAAAGACATTCAAAATATAGTTTGATATGAAACATTGCTCTAGTTTTGGAAAAAAAAATTACAATAAAAAACCATGGGGATTAGATAATTGTAAATAATAGATATCAAAGAAGAAAGATACCAATTGAGATATTGAAATTGACAAACTTGATATCAATTGAAATATATAAACTTGAAACATTGATCAATGAAACTATGATAGTCACAATTGTCCACAGATAAATAGTGAAACAAAATAAAGGAATGATCAATGTAAAATAGAGCAATTGATATAAAATGATCTCATTATTTGCAAATCTATTTGCTTATCCAAAATTCATGCATTTGAACTCAATTACCTTATCATGCTATATGAATACCCTTTAGATAAACAAGAAGGTAAAGGAGAAAACTGTTTGAGAAAGAAAAATTCAGTCGACGTAAATGCTCCCCCTCAAACTATTACCAATATAGATAAAATCATAAATTTTGGGTAAGTCCTCAACAAGGAAAGCCAAATTAATATAAAGAAAGCCAAATCAAAGAAAGCACAATCGTCATCAAGATAAAATACGAAAGTAAATATTAACGAAATGACCCATATAAAAGAGATAATATGATGAAAACAATTGCATATACTCTCATAAACCTTTCACAAAATATCAGTATCCTAATAATGAAAAAAATAGGTCAATGATGAACTACGTATACGACATATTAAAGGGTATAAATGAATTGAACCAATTTATTTGCTCCCCCTTAAAATATGCGTATCTAGTTCCAAAGCACTTATAGCAAAAATGATACCTTCAAGATCTAGGGTAAATCAACTATTGATTTCTCCCCCTTGCTCAATGCTATAAAAACGTCTATAAAATGATAACTTATGACATAAAAAATGATAAAAATGTCATAGAACGAAAAATATCATCTTTAGTCAAGAAGAATAATCCACTAATAGTTACTTAAAGGTGAGAAATCAAAAGAATATTTCAATTAAGCACATTTAATCAAAAGATGACATACATTAGCCTATGTAGAAGAATCTCATATTAAATATGATAGATCAATGCATGTTACCTTTGAGAAAAATGTCATCATGAAAGGAAGAAAGTCAATTAAATCAATCATGAATAAAAAAAAAAAACTCAAATAACATGTCCATGATTATCTAATTAAGAAATGATCAACCAATTTATTACTTTGCATGGACTATGTGTGTTTTACCACATATGTACCCATCAACGGGTAATAATCCAACCTTGCTAATACTAAATGAGAAACCAATAAAGTTCAAATAGCAAAGAGCATATGTGATAATCCATGAGTAGTCAAAGTAGAGTAATAAATTAACTTGATAACCACATAATTAGATAATATAGGACTACTTAATCATTTGGATCATTCATAAAGTAAACCAATAAATAATTACGATCCGTCATAAATCCCATCTAAAAACCATATAAACAAACCAATGGAAAATATAGAAAAGAGTCAATCTTATTTAAATGATTGCAAACTTATTCCAAAGAAATGATAATATAATAAATCATGACTCAAAAGATGAGAAAATTTTAAGAGATGCTTTCCAATGACTAGTATGGAAGGAAGTTAAAGCGATGAATCACAAACCTTAATGGAAACAAGATTAAATAAAAATTTGTCAAACTAATTTTAGAGACCAAACATATGTATCTAAAATAGAATACAAATCTCATCAAGAAAATTCATAAATCTTGTTTTTGTAAACTAGCATATCACATATAGATTGAAATTCAAGAAGATAGCTAAATGAGTGAAAGTGAACAAAAATTATGTAGCTTAATCAATACATCGTAAATAAGAAAGCTACACAACTAATTTAGATTAATGAGGTAGGCAAATGTGCTCATTAAATCTTAAGTCACTAACACTAAAGATACATGCTTAAGCATAGAGTTTATAAAAGGTCAATACATTTTGAATGATCAAAATGATTTATACTCTTTGTTAAGCAAGGATGAGAGTATAAGATAGCAAGTAAATGAATTAGACTCTCATCAAGTAAATGACAAAGAGATGTTCATGAAAACACAATAGAGCAAATCTTTTTGTCAAATATTGAGATTAACCCAAGATAATGAAATAATAGATTGATCTAGAGAATGCAAAATTATAACCATTATGAAAGTGTATTCTCTAGAAATGGAAAATCTCAACGTAAAAGTTCAACCCATAGTAGCTAAAGACATGAGAAGTATGATATATCAATTACATGTATTCTCATGTGCTACAAAACATCATTGGGCAATAATAATAAAATATTTATAGCTCAAATATAAGACTAGATATGATGAAGTATTCTGGAACTTAGGGGTGGATCCAGAACTAGATAATGGTTGCAAGTAGACCTTAATAAATCTTAAGTCTATAAAGTATTGATCACTTTGGGTTAGCTGTAGGGGCCGGTTCCCAGCTAGCGGTAGTCCGAAGACTAGTGCACCGTGTCGCTTCAGGCTATTTATACCTGTATGACAGAAGGACCCTTTCGGCTTATTCCCAAAATGTTCTTTACTTTTAAGAACTTAGATTTAAAAGAATATACGCAGTATCATCAAACAACATCAAAATCCAAAAACCCTAAGTATAAGAAAGGTAAATACCCAAATAATAATCAAAGAATGACCATCAAAATTTGCTAAGAATATTTTCAAAACAAATATTTTCATAATACACTTATGGAGAAAAATATATAGAAGATACATGCTCAAAATGTGCACTAATAAGTACGATAATTTTAACAAGTAAGGTAAAGCACAAAACCAAACAATTCTTAAAAGAACTTCCATAAAAGTCATGAACAAGACACTAATAAATATTTTCTCTCAATATCCTAACTTGAAGAAGTAAAATAAATAAATATCAGAAGTTAGGAATCATTAATATATTCATATATATCACAAATAGGCATACATGAAAAGATCAAAAATCAATTAAAATACATGTAACCATAAAGTCAACAAATAAAAGCCAATAAGATATCATCAAAAGAATACTTTAAGGAAGAAGCTAAATGATTCAAGAAGAGATAACACAAATTTGGTCAAAAGAATCAATAGCTAAAGTATGAGGTAAGCACAAGTATGAATAGATACTCTTCAAAAATAATATGAAACTTGAGCTTAACTCATACGCCCACAGAAAGATATTTATACAAACATAGATATCAATATAAGAAATACATGAACTACATAGAAAAATAAATATATTCATGTATCATTAAGAAATCCATCACAAATTAAATAAAATATATAAATAAACTTTATTAGGCAGAGACTTAATTGATTCTCAAGAGGATAATCAAAATGAGAATCAATAATGAATATATTATGCAAGCACAAGATTAAAAAGAAGTATAAGTATATACTTATCAAGTTATAAGTAGCTTGTGCTAAACATATATATTCACAAATAGCAATTAAGATAAATATGACATATTAAATACAAATCGGCAAGAAGTAATTATCTCAAAACTTTAAAAATTGAGAGTCAAACTTTAAAACAAAATTCAAGAATCAAGCTCCTATGAACTAGAGTGATATACATGCTTTATAAAAACAAAGAATAGCGAGCATGCATATTTAAATGTGTCACACTAATAGAAAATGAGTGATAAACTACATAGTGTGAACTAACCATTTAAGCTAAGTAACTAGTCATGCTAGATAAAAGAAATATAAAAAAAATTAACTAAGCATGCTAGTATTATATCTCACATTGATTTATATAATAAGCAACTAAAGGATGTCAATGTGAGCTAGTAGCAAGACATCAAGAAAAACATGCTAGATTCAGCAAATATAAACTATTTAAAGAGAATCGTTTAGCATGTTACCAAAGTGGCTCTAGTGGCCACACTTGTGTTGGTGCAATTGCTTGAAAGATGACCTTTGAGCTTTGCAACCACCAACATACTTCCTCGGTGCTATGTCCTGATACAAGTAGCTCCACCTACAATATTAGGCGAAGACTTTTGTATCCAAATAAACTTGGATCCACATTTGTTAGCTTTAGGGACCCATATACTATTTACTCTAGAATTGGTAGAAAAACTCCTACGAATAGGACAAGTTACACTCATGTGTCCAATATGAGAGCAATAAAGCACCTAATACTAGTGTGTGCACATGTATCGGAATGAGCATGATTATGAACATGTGACATACTAGAATGATGAATATCTCTAGAGTGAGCATGCATGGATTTGGTCTTAAGAATATCATGTTCTAATAGCAAATCATTATGCAAACAAGTAAGAGAATCAAATTTAGCATTTAAAGTATAATTCTCTTTTTCAAATAAAGCAATTCTAGAAATAAAATCATTATTTGTTTCTTTAAAGAGTCAATAGAAGAATCATGCAAATGATTTAGCTCATGTGCTTGCTTCTTAAGATCTTCTATTGATGAGGAAAGAGATTTGATTTTCAAAGTTAAAGAATCATTCAAACTCTTTAAAGAAACACAAGATGAGTTTTGAGAGTCAAGTCTAGATAATAAATCATTGTTTTTATTTCTCAAAAACTCATTAGATTCTTCTAAATGAATAACCTTTTCTGAAAGTTCTTCATTTGTAGAATGAAAAGCCTTAGCAAACTTTAAGGATTGGTTAGCCATGGCTTTCCACTTAGAGCATTTCTTGCATTTAGAAGAAACATGATTGTCTATGCTACTAGAAGTAAAATCCTCTTTATCGAAGGAGGAGGAATACGATGCCATACACAAATAAACAAGGATCTACTCTAAGGATGTTAATCCTAACAATAGAGTCCTTGCTCTGATACCAATTGAAATAACGTGTAGGCAACTCTAGAGGGGGGTGAATAGAGTTTGTGTCGATAATCACCAAATAAAAATTAACTCTATATCACCTCCACAAAACAACTATTAAGATAGTAAATAAATCAGAGAGAAATACGGAAGTAAATAAAGATCAGTAGAGCATACGCAAACACAGCAGTTTTAACCTGGTTTCCCTCGTGGAGGACTAGTCCAGGCCTGAGAACTCTAGCTCAGGATTGAAATCCACTATTTGTGAAATAGTGTACAACCACGTGCCTTTACTCAGAAGAGCACGCCAACTTCTTACAGATTCGCAGGTGGCAAAACTTGGAATTGTCCAAGTAACTTTTCTTTTCAACTCTTGCACAAAAACTTCTAGCTGAATCGCACTTGAGCACCTTGGGGCTTAGGAAGTTTTGTGGCTAGTAGATTGGAAGAATAAGGCTTAGGTAGTATAAGGCTTAGATGATTGAGAGTGAGAGATAGAAACGTGATGAAGAGATGAATAAAAATGGTTGAAATCATGCCCTATATATACTAGTCTGGAAGGCAGAATTCGGCCAAAATTCTATACTCAAAATTCAAAAATATGGCCGTTGTACCAGCTAGCAATTGGTAACCCTAAAAATCAGTTCCTGGAAATTAGGGGACAGAGTTCGGCCCGAATTCTGTGTGGGGGCAGAGTTCGGCCCGAACTCTGCCTCCTAGGTGGCAGAATGTTCAAAAGGCCTTTGGATTTTTGGGCTTTGTGGAGCTTGGGCTTGGTTAAGGAATTGATCTGTTTTTATGGTAGAGCTTGGAGAGATATGTCTAGGGGTTGAAATGACTCAGTACGACTCAACGTACACATTCTCCTAGACTCAATAAATTGAAGATTACAGACTTGGAATAAGTAGAAAAACCAAGATCCCTTAGATGACGCCTTTCTTCTGATATTTGAGCAGTCCTGAAGACGTCTTTTTTCTTTACAGCAGTCGTCCAAAGATAAGCAGATCTAAAAATCTGAATACCTTTCGGGGGCTTCGCCCGCGAACCCCCGACGGGAGGCGCTGCCCCCTCGACCCCTGTCCGCTGACCGGGCAGCGGAACCCCCGATGCGAGGCCCCGGATAGGTCACTAGGCGGTTCGGAGAAATCTCTTTGTATGACGCCGTCTTTGGTCCATCATTAATTCTTCATTGCCTATGTCCTGGTTTGATCATGCTTACTGCATGTCTACAAATACATGTTAGGCTAGCAAAATATGTTGCAATACGATACAAGCATAGCAATATAATATAGGACAATTAGGACAATGCTAAGTTTAAGTAGCAACATGAAAGTGAGTATATGAATATTAGTGACATCATAATGTTAAACTTAACTGATTAGCCATATTCAAAAACACGATGTAATCATTGGGCCAACAGTTGTGCCACCAAGGCATCCTCTGTGTACTTTGAGTTAACGAATCGGCGAATAAGAAACGCCTTATTGTCAGTCGTCTTCCTTTCATACAGTAAATGCAGCTTCTTCCACAATGCTTTTAACGAACTCTATATGGACACGTGGTGAAACACCGATTCTCCAACCATTGGCGGATGAATCCAACGGCCTTCCGATCCAATCATTTTCAATCTTCAGAAGTTTTGTCTGATGGTTTTGCGTTGTCGCCCTCCAACGGGCCATGCAAATCCTTGCACCAGAGTAGATCCTCCATCATTGGCTTCCAAATTGTCCAGTTTTCTCTTGTGAGGGAGATCATACGAGTATTCATCTGCTTCGTAGACATGGTTGTCAGAATCACAAAAGCACTGATACCAGATGTTGGTATCAGGCCAAAACGAAAGAACCTCGCTCTAATACCATATGCTGGAAATTGAACACGCCCTCCGACGCTCCGATACCATATCTAAAATGTTGTCTGAACGAAAACATAGGTCAACCAACCTGAAATAACCACCCCCCCCCACCTCCCGTCTAACGGACACCAAGCATAGATAAAGATAAATATATGATGGTGACTATGTCACATGGAAAAATCTCAATTTCTATAACTCGAATAAAATTTCAAGATTGACAAAAACAATGTTGAACCATTTGCCCTAATAGGTTCAACCCCCTCACCACACTCAAGAAGAAAAGAAAGAGCTTACAATTGAAATCGTTCACCAACCGTTAGCAATTTCCCTAACAGAAGTCGACGACTCCTCGATTAGATCTCTTCTTCCTTCGGTCTTGTATGGAGAAGTCCTAAGAACAAACTGCGGGCTTTCTCTTAGATCTACTGTGGACAAGCACCCTGAATCTCAACTTCTGTGCTATGCTTTGTGCCTCCACCCTCAACCCATATATATAGGATGAGAAAATCCTATTTTAGGTCCTAATAGGATTTTCTAAATAAGAAACCCTCAAATAAGACTTCTATTACATCTAAAATAGCCCAGCATCAATTATAGACATCCAAATCAAATTTAAATCAAATATTTATTCAGATTTGGACTCTATAAATATGCTATTAATTACCAAATCCAGACTGGACTCCAACAAAAAGAGACCCTCGATGTTAGTGTCGATCTGTACTATCAATATTGGTCGGTATCGGATCGGGACAATGCCAAATCGTATCGGTATCGACCGTATTTTATCAGTATAGGCCGATAGTGCACACTATGCTTCAAACCCCACTCTTCTCATTTTTCTATTTATTCTCCACCATTTTATTTTCTTTCCCTTTCTCCACATCCAAATCCTTCTTCTATAACACATGTCAAATTCATCTCTAAGTAGCCTCAGTTCCAATAAACTTTCAATTACTAATATGGATGTTATTGTCCTGCACAAGAAGTGCCTCCAATGAAAGAAAAACCCTATCAAAAATACAAATTCATGAAAGTTGAAAGTAAATATGTATGAACATATGCTTAATTGCATAACATAACATAAGCCTCCAATAGCCATTTCATGAAAATTTTGTTTTTGGCATCAGAATAGCCATATGGAAATAAAAGCCTAGCAAGATTTAATGAGATTATATATATCGATGTAGATGTGTCATAAGAAAAAGAAACAGAAAATTTTAGATAGAGAGACAAAGTTTGAGAGAATTAGGGAGAGGAAGAAAAGTTTGGGGTAACTGGAAATAGGGAGACAATTCGCCAACTCGTGAAGAATTTCAAAAAAATTGAAATCCGTTGGTAAATTTTATATCTAACAATAAACAAAAAATATTAATAAATTGAGATGTTTGAGTTGGTTTAAGTTTTTAAGTTAAGGTTTTGGTGCAAAAGGTTACATGGGTTCAAATCCCATTGTCATCTTCCTTTTTTGGGCTAGTGTGAAGAATGAATAAACAATTTAAACAAATTAAAGAATACAAAATCATTCAATATGTCAGGCTTTTACAAGCCCAAAAATTGACCAACTCAACCATCTGAGCTTATTGATACCTTTTTGTTTACTATTAAATATATATAAAATTCAACTGAGTTGGCGAATTTTAGAAAACTTAAAATTCGCTAACAAGGATGAATAAGAAGGTTTAATAGGCGTTTATGAAGGATTTGAGGAAGTTTGGATTTTCTTACTTTATGGTGAGGTCTATCAAGCCTTAGGCCTCATTTGGTTCGCGGAAAGGAAAGGAAATCAATTCTTTGCTTTCCTTTGGAAATTTGCAATTTCTATCAATTTTTTCTTTTAGCGTTTGGAAATGTCAGAAAAATTGGAAGGAAAACTGAATCCTTGGGGTGAAAAAGTGAATCCTTGGAGTGTGTGGAGGAACTATACTCCATTTTCATTTCCTTTGGAATCATTTTTCTTTCTTTCCTGCTTCTTTCATTTGATCTAAACACATAAAATGAGCTGTTAGTCTACTAATATCACCAAGATAATATTACCAGACCCAACATCAAAACCGTGTACAATACCACTTATTACTGAACTGTTAGTCTCACAAGATCAAACCATAAACTGTACTACCTATTGTGCCATACGTAGAAGCAAAACACGACAATACCTTTACGATAAATCGAAACACTGCAATGACGAGAAATTAACAAAGAACAAATATTGATTTGATAGCAAATCAAGAACACACAATATTTAACTGGGTCTGGTCAAAATGGACCTACTCCACGGACAAGAGAAGACATACTTTCTTGAATCAACGAGACAACCTTGTAATGATTATATGCACAACCGCAAAGAGCAACCCTCCCTTACGGGATCTTCGATGAGATCTCTCATTCTTCTCTTGAAGACTCCTTTAATGGCTTTTTAAAAATTCTAGAAAAGTCCCTTCTCTCAGGAACTCTTCCAAGCACTCAAGATCTTTAGTCCACTCGTCCTAGAAGCCGATTTGAGCCCTTAAATAAGACATCCAAACCTTAACCCAAGTCAGAAACAATTTGGACCGTCAAAACCGCTAAACAACTCAATAAATAGAATAGTTCTCGACCTCGCGGCGTATGTTGTCGGCATATCGCCGATTTGCTATAAAATGAGCACCAAAATCCCCATAGAACTTATTGGATGAAATTCGCACTTTACATATTTCTTCAGTGGCATACTGACGGTATGTCATCTCCTGATACGTTCTATGTTATGTACTTATGTACTAACCCCCTCCCTCCGCCCCTTCCCGTATTTCTCTGATTCCTCGGACGACCGTCACACTCCTTAGTTAACACGAGCCAAATTCCAATAATTTTCACATTGGCGACTTGTTAACTAGTCACCTAATCAAATAGTTGTCGTTGCACCATGATCATTTAACCGTCAGTCCAACAATTTTGATTTTCTCTCCACCTTTACAATTTTTAACTAGAGCCGTGAAACTAACCACCTGCTCAATACCCAAGATTGAATACGACCATTGACACGAACTTTACCAAAGAGATGAGAAACTGAAATTGGACTCCACCAACGTCTTTCCCCCCAAAATGGACAAACTACCCCTTAACCACGGTCTTTTCCTCCATAATTGAGCAACTGCAGTTTGGCCACTTTAATACGGTATTTTCCTCCATAATCGAAAAGCTGCCTCTATGATGATCTTTTACCTGCGGAATTGATTAACTAAACCTTACCATAATTTTTGCCTCCAGAATCGAGAAACAACATGACCTTTGTCACGGTCTTTGTCCCATATACCAAGGAACTAATTCTGTCATGGTCATTTTTGCTAGAATCTGCACCACTTCCCACCTATTGAGGCTGAGAAAAGTACCTTAATGGAAGTCAAGAGGTATTTGCACTTCCCCTCCACCTCTTTCTCTGTAATAACGGCTGCACCAGCAGTGAGTGTGCTCCCGTCTAACCGATATAAGTTCGACCACAATTTTCCCCATCATGACAAGCAAGTTCTCCTTTATTACCATTAGTGAATCTGCTTGGCCAACGAACTTATATCTTGTCGTATCCGACACCCCTAGAGATATGATATTTCACTCTACTTTCGAAACATGTCTTGTGTTCAGGAGTGTCTACACCATCCCCATCGAACATCCAAAGCTTGATGTTCCCTATGTGAATTTCCTTGCAAGACGTATTATTCTCCATGAGAATTGTTGGATTGTATATATCTCGTTTCTGGTTGAGCCCTCAAAAGGGGGTAAAAATAATGTTGGTAATTTAGTTCCACATCGAATAGGAGGTGGGATCATGATGTATAATTGGAATTGGTTCAGGCATTACATAAGAATTCTCTTTTAAGGAATATGGACCCAATTCAATATCGTACTTCATGGACCAACTTCGGTTCGGGTCACACCTCTTTCCCAACAAGTGGTATCATAGCCCAAGGTCACGGGAGTGGTTTGGACGGCTCTAATTGGTTTGAAACAGATGGTGCTGAACGTTCAAAGCGTATACACGAATATACGGGCTCTCTTCTCAAGATGGAGTTCGAGGCAACTACACGGATTGGTTTCAAATGTGAGTTTGACAAGCCTAATGTGGAGCAAGACTTTGTGGTTGGCACACAATGGTGGTGTGGATGAACGTATAAGAGATGGGATCATGAGGTGTAAATAATTGATTGGTTCAGGCCTTACATGAGAATTTTTTTTTTAGGCTATGAAACAAATTCAAAATTGCACCTCATGGGTCAACTCCGGTTCTGGATACACTGCGTTCCCAACAAGAAAATTAATGCCACCGTTAGGCTCCTTATAGTTGCATATCAACTTCCTATTCGGCCATATACGATACGAACATCCAGAGTCAAGTTTCCAAGCCTTGAAAAAATTGTTCATCCCGCTATGCACCATAAGCACATTACACCGTAACTCATCGACTTTCAAAACATTAGCTTGACCCTGACATTATGAACTAACACCTTTATCCTTTTTACCTGACCATTCCTTGCACTTTGGATAGTGCCCCTACATGTGTCTGTGTGTTTACAGAAGAAAAAAAAAAATATGCATCCTTATCTTGTCCGGATTTGGAATTTTTTTTTTCCCCTTCCACTCTTGTCTCTATCCTTAATTATTCTTCGACCTTTCCCCTCCATTGGCGATCAATCCTGATGAGTCCTCAATTGGATTTGGCCTCTTCGTCATCTCATTATTATTAAAAGTAGTACTCACCTCCTCAATGTCAAGAGCCTCCTTTAGGATTGTTGTCACAAAATGGTCATACGACGTTGAAAGTGAAGGTAGTAACAATAGAACTTGGTCCTCCTCCTCTAACTTTTCTTCGAAGCACAAAACATCATGGAATATCTTGTTGCAAATAATAGAATATAAAGAAATAGTTCTGTGATCAAGTAATCTCAAACTTCAATTTCATTCCATATTACCCAAATAAAATTCTGGACATAGTAATGTCCCAAACATTAATTCCTTTTATCCGAAGAAACATCATATTTAATAAATAAATGTTCGGCCATTTCATTACCATTACTGCAAAGAACATAATTAATTTTGATCTGTGTTAATCCTCTTTTTAAGTAAATTATCATTAGTATGCAATATTCTATTTCTAAATAATAGCCAAATTAAAATTCTACACGTAGAAGAACTTTTAGATCCCAAATGATTTTACTAAAAGGCCAAATAACTAGTATTATTAAGAAAATTATATAAAGATTTCACAGTAAAACAACCATTAAGAGACCATCCAATAAACATCATTGTCATCTCCAATTCAATAGACAACGAAAGAAGTACCGCATACTCAAATTGCCAAATTCTAATACCATCCTCCATAGCATTATGAGAAACTGCAATATTAAAAAGTTTAGAATGAAAAGATGGCACGCCATATATCAGTCTATACTGTCATAACTACAAGGCAGGCCAGGAGGTCATGGGCCCTGTTAGCAATTCAGCAAACGGAAAAAATTTGGGACGATAAAAGTACGAGTATAAATCGGCTCAGTGCAAATAAAATACGTTCAAAAATTCGGTCAAATGTTCGAAAAATGAAGATATTTAGGTTAGAAACTTTACATTCTTAAATATGTTGTCAAATTTGGTTAATTAAACATGTTTCTAGCATGTTTATTGTACCAAATTTGTAAATAATCTATACAGAATATGTTTAAAACTTCGCATGGTTAAAATTTATGTACTGATTTGGATCTATCAAAAGTACGCAAGTATTATACGTTTATGAAAGATACGGAAAAATTCGCGTATAATACGAGTTTTATTCGGGTGATTGCTAACAAGGGTCATGGGATGATAGTCCGAACTAATTTTGGTTGTCCTTTTACCCGAATTCTTGTAAGGCACTTCTTTATGTACTAGGAGATCACCCGAGACCCCAACCTCTTGCAGGTTATGCTAGGCATGGGGGTTTGCCCTAAGCTAATTAAGAGGAGATGTCCAAGTTTGAAGTCTTGTCGAACTTATTTCCAGGCCGACCCTGCATAACTATCCGGTAATCCTGATTATGTCTTCAATAATTAGGACAAGAAGTAATAATCCACATCACTGTCTCACTTAATTTAGAAGGAAAAAAAGATGGCACCAGTGTTGTAAGAACCGGACAGGACCGGCGGTTGGACCGGGTCCAACTGGTTTAGGCCAAAAAATCGGTCCGATCCAACTAAAACTGGTTCTTTTAAAGAACTGTCGATTTTTTTTAAAACTGGGGTTCAAGCGGTGAACCGGCCGAACATGTTCACAATTGAATTGGTTTTTTTTTTTTTAAATTTCAAAAAAAATTATCATGTGAAATTTGAACCATTTAATTCTTGGTTTAGTTTTGATAGATCTTATAGTTGTAAAATTAATCGAAACTAACATAGTAAGAACCAAACCAAGAAGAAAATAGAAGTATCTTACCTATTTGAACCAAATCAAGTTTATTTGAACTCCGATTGAGCCCCGGTTGAACCCTGGTCCGACCTATACCAAAAAAATTCGGTTCGATCATCGGTCCGTTTTTAAAACATTGGATGGCACAGACGGAGATTAATTATGTGTAGAGCATTAATTAGCATAATTGATGGTTGACTACTAATGACCCACACATTCAACAATCAGCACAAACACTTACGTCATTAGCCCTAATCATGTTGCCAGTGGAGCACGCAAAGGGAAAGCAACATGGACAAAGAAAGCTTGAGCAAACACACAAGGACTCCACTGAAATTGTTGCACAAAGAAACACAAAAGCGAAAAAGCTCAAGAGAGGATCAGTTTCTGCGTGTCCATCATATAAAAACTTACTTTATCAAGAATTCAAACATAATGGCTCAGGCTTCCTCTCATCCTTTTCCTTCCCTCTACTGACCATTCATCTTTACCATTACAAAGTTCACACTCACTACGTACGCAAATTTCCCTAAACTTCATTTTGAGAATGATCTTCAAAAAAAGCTTCATTGATACGTACGTAGTTACTTATACGGAAATCCTTTTTGGCCCGCTAGGACTGCGGTCCAAACCTGCAGGCAACGTCGTACTGCTCTTACTTATATCAGTTCACTTGCAACTCCACTACTTTTGGTGGAGGATTAATATTCCCTCCGTTGGAGATGGGCAAGTTGGGCGCCATCTTCTCGTTTCTCTCTGCCGAAAGGGTGGTCGAGGGGTCCTTGCTCTTGCCCCATATCAGGGAGTAGAGACCGGTCACTATGATAGCTGCACCAATGACCCTACAAAAACAAAAACAAAAAAACACCAGGTTAGGTATTGTAAGAATTAGAATAAGAGTTGACTACTACTATTTCAAGATGTTGATGGACGTCCAGTCGGTCCACGATAGTAGTTTCAAGCTTCAAAAAGTTTGACTCGTGGACATATTGTTGGAGTCCGTACATGATCGTTTCTAACATCAGGGCAGATCCAGAAATATAAACTTGGGTGGACTAGATTGGAGTATGATAGGCTAGGTGTGGACTAACCCAGACAAAAAAATAAATCAAAAGAAAAAACTATATGAAAATAATAATAATATTTGGGGTGACATAGCTTTGATCCGCCCCTAATTATAAGAACATTGTACAAATACAAAAAAATGACATTTATTTAACCACTCTAAATAAAAGAACATTTTACATTAGTAATATATACGGAGATTAAAATTTTTGGAGTCTTTCGGTTTTTGGGACCCTGTACGCAGTGACGTAGACATGATTTTATTTGGGGGCGCAATTATTACTATTTTTACCAAGATGGAGAAAATCCAAAGTAACTCAATATTAGTCAACAAATTAACATATGGAAAAGAAAAAGAAAAAAGAAAGTAACTCAATACTACCGAAAAGACCACAAAAATAACTCAATATTGGCTCAAGCCTAAGAAAACCAATTCAAAATGGCTCAAACTCATTATCACACAACTAATATGCCTAGATGAAAAAAAGAAAATCTAAAATTACACAACTACCACAACATTAACATACCGGCCCTGATAAAAAAAAAAACCACAAAAACTAAATATTATCACAATACTAAAAAAGAAAAAGAAAAAACTCAATATCCCCCCCCCCCCCCCCCACCCCCCACCCCCTCTCTCTCTACACACACATATAGCGTACCCAGATGAAACAAAAACAACCATCACCTATATATATATATATATATATATATATATATATATATATATATATATATATATATATGAGCAAAAAAACACTCAAAATAAATTAACCAATAAAATAACATATCCAAATGAAAGATCATAGAACAAATCATTATTACAGCAACATAAGATGAAACCATGTCGTTTGTTAGGAGGGGCTGGAAGATAATTTTGCAGGGAGAAAGGAGGGCATGTGTCGTTGTCTCAATTGTTGATTGGTAGAACTTTGGATAATTCGTTGTGGTAATATTCAGAAAATTAGTATAAAAAATAGAAATTCCAGGAGGCGCAGCTGCACCTCCGGAGACCAGTGGCATATGTGCGTTTGAATAACTTGTACATGTTCAGAAATAGCCGCGAGTCCGTACTCATAATCTTTTTTTTCTTTTTTTTGTCGTAATGTCAAAGAAAATACTAATCATGGTTCATAAAATGAGAGATGTACATTAAACAACATGTTGTGAACAGGAGACAATATATCACTGATAAATATACATATATGTTGCATATATATACCTTCCCAATGTGACGTCCTCTTTTAGGATGATGGAGCCCATAACTGTGGTAAATATCATGCACAGAGGGTTGAAGGCAGTCACGAAGACAGGGCCCCTCTCCTTCATTACAACCCCTTGAACATAGTAAGCAATACCAGAGCACACAATCCCCTGCACAGCCAACCATTTAACTCACGCAATTAGCCCTTAACTTAAACCCAAATTCCATCGGTACGTATTTGTGCAAGATAACTATTTTTTCGGAACTACTTAAAAATGTTCGTATTCCGCATCTATGTCACGTCCGTATCCGTATCTGTATCCGTGTCTGTATTCATGCATCAACATAGATCTTACCGAGTAGGCGGCGGTGAAGAGCCTCATGTCCCAACCTATGGACCATATCTTGGGATTCCCACGTTCCATCACGAGAGTTACCGCCGCGCTCAGCAGAGCGCCCATCGAGCATATCAGCGTGGTCAAGGAGAGCTCGGCCGGGTACGCGTCCAGAGTACTTGCCTGCATGTATGTACATATATATGTACCAGATGCGTTTGTCATAATATTCAATGTACAAATTTTTTTTTAGGTTACTTTTTTATGGACAAGCGTATAATAGTAAAATTTTACGTTTTTGTTTTTATATTATCCAAAGTAGAATTTTGGTCTCGTAGTGTCCAAATGAAGACACATAACCTTAAATTTGGAATATTATGCGAGATACTAAAACTAAAATGGAGGATTGTATGGCTGCTGAAATCAGGATATAAGTAAACAATAGTGTCACAAGACTCATTCTCAATTGATTTAAAAACTAAATAATCTAAGTCACGGAACCTTTACTATGCAGAATTAAATAACCTAAATTACACAACCATCACATATTTCCGTTTAGTTTTATGATCTCGTATAATATTCAACCTTCAATTTGGACGGTCAGCGAAGTCACACTAGACCAAAATCATATTCTAAATAGTACAGAGACCTAAACCTAAAATTTTAATATTACACGAGACCCTAAAACTAAAGGTAATTTCTAAAGGGACTTCACATTTTACTTCAGGGCAGTCCTAACTAGGGGTGAGCATTCGGTTTATTCGGTTTAAACCGAACCGAATAACCCAAAACCGAATTGGACCGAAACCGAATAAGCAAAACCGAAACCGAACCGAATTGGTCCAAAACCGAATCAAACCGAACCGAATTGGTCCAAAACCGAATCAAACCGAACCGAATTAAATCGGTTCGGTTTTCGGTTTATTCGGTTTATTCATATTTTTTTTTTATTTTTTTGAGCTTTTTTTGTTAATATATAGTAACTAAATATACATAGACATATTTAGTATATACCTATATATATTTAGTATATACCTATATATATTAATACTTATATATATAGTACACACACACACACACACATATATATATATATATAAATTAAAAAAATTTATTCGGTTTTCGGTTTTGGACCGAAACCGAAACCCAAAACCGAAACCGAAACCGAAACCGAAACCGAATAAGAAAATTTAGTATTTCAAAACCGAAACCGAACCGAATTTTTTAAAACCGAACCGAACATCTTATTCGGCTCGGTTCGGGTCGGTTTTCGGTCCAAAACCGAATAATGCTCACCCCTAGTCCTAACATTAAGAATGACTGTCATCTCCGTTGACAGTCTATCTTAACATTCAAATTCTTTAGGGCTGCCAACTTTGTTGACAGTCCTATTTTATATTAAGACTGGACTGTCTTAGAATAAAATGTGGCATGTCTTTAGAAATTATCAAACTAAATAACCCACATATTTAGATTGCTTAGGCAGTCATCTCTTACTTGTACAATGTAGAAAGCAGACCAGCATGTACAACTCCCCAGCAGCTCAAATGTCCCCTTGAGCCAGCCGCTGCCGGCCGCAGCAGCGGCCGCGCTGCTGTGGTGCGACGGACCCTTGGACGACGTGAAATCTAGGACCGGGCCTTTGTACAGTATCATCAGCACCGTGCCCGCCACCGTCACCAGAGTTCCCGCTATCTTCGCCTGGCTGTGCCTGCTCTCAAGTTTCACCTTCTCCATCCTAACAACAACAAGAAGAAGAAAGTTACGTAACGACATTCATCGCAACATGCGTGCATGCATGCAAAAATATTACGGAATCAACTGTTACGTACGTACCTAAGTATAAGGGCGAACACGAAAGTGATCGAAGGAATTATGTTGACTAGTGCAGCGGCCAAGCCGGCAGAGGTGCTGTTGGCTCCTATGTAGTACAAGTTCTGATCGAGCACTGGCCTGTTAATCGTCGATGAGATCAATTAGAAAAGTTAGTTCAAGTGTAACTTCAATATCGAAGATTGTATCGTATCCGTGTATCGACACGTACTCGAGCAATCCTAACAAGACAATCTTGAAGAAGACTGATAATGTCACCTTGGGCCTCACTTTCCTGTTGTTAAACGAACGAAATATGTTAAGCGCGTGTGTAAACAATTTCATACATATATTAAACGCGTGTGTAAACAATTATATATATACACAAGATTTTTTTCAACCCCTCCGTATTCTTTTACTTTTTGCATCACCATGTTATCAAACATTGGATCTTGTTTAAGTCATATAATCTTAATCATTGATTTGAATGATTTAATTCAACGGTTAAGATTAAATAACTTAAACAATATCCAACGGTTGATAACATGAAGATTTTTGGGAATGCAAAAAGTAAGAGAATACGTATACATCCTCTCTGTATATACCCTGGCTCATCGTACACTTATATTTCCTTCACTTGATGACATAGAAATGAGTGCATGCAGTGGAATCATGGAACAGTCTTCCTCATTTTTATACCATCAAGTGGAGGAGAATCAAGGTGCACGGTGAGTCCAGCTCACCGAATAATTTCTCGTAATAATACCTCTCGAACCACAGGGCGAAGGGGGCCATGACGGCAGCGGCGATGGCGTTCCGGTACACCACCAGCACGTAGTGGTTCATGCCCTTCTTGAGCGATGCCACGGCTATAATGTTCATGCCCGAGAAGCCGATCTGGAGCAGCACCATTATCAGGTAGGGCTTCAGTTTGCTCACTACCATCAGATCCCCCGACGCCATTAATTTTATTTTTATTTGATGGATAATAGTTCTCGAGTACTTGTTATGCTGGTCGGTGCATCCTTATATAGAGAGTTACAGTCTTAGTCATCACGTAGTGGCTTTCCGATTTGTCCAGAAAAAGTAAGGTCCACTTCCTGGGCAGGTTGTGGCAAGGAAATGTACCAAGTATAGGCTTCCAGTTAATTGTTCCTTGTACGTTTAAATAATCCATATATGGACTTGTGGAGGTTGTCGAGCACAATATATGTTAGTGCATGCTGACGCTTTTGTGGCGGGTGGTGCGGTTGTGCTAGGACTGAAAATGCTTGTTGGCTGGACCACTGATACGTACGCATAGTTTGACAAAGCGAGCAACCGATTTATATATATAATCTGCACTTGTATTAATTTCCTTGGTCGCGTCAAGGAAGTGATGCGGATACACGAAGCCGCCAGCGGTTTCCTTGGTCGAAATATATATATATATATATATATATATATATATATATATATATAAGTGATGCGGGTACACGAAGCCGCCGGTAGTTTCCTTGGGATATATATATATATATATATATATATATATATATATATATATATATATATATATATATATATATATATATATATATATATATATAGGAGCGGATTAAAAGTCTCCCTTAGAAAACTCCCTAAAAATCTCCTCACTCTAATTCGTAATATTAATGTTAATATTAATGTTAATATTAATGCTAATGTTAATATTAATATTAATGTTAATATTAATATTAATGTTAATATTAATTTTGTTTATTTTTTTATATTAATTTTAATGTTAATGTTAATATTAATGTTAATGTTAATATTAATTTTAATTAGGGGTGGGCACGGGTCGGGCCGGGCCCAAACTTTGTAGACCCGGACCGGACCCGTTTCTTGACGGGGCGGGCCGGGCCGGGCCTAAAATTTTTTGGAACCGGATTGGACCCGGCCCGTTTAAAACGGATCCAATCCGGAAGAACCCGCGGGTCTAAACGGGTCCAAAATTTTGATGCTAAAAGTGTAATAAGTTAGGCACCTCCTTCGAAAAGATGGATAATTTATATATAGATTGTGCCTAATCAAATCAATGATCACCTCATATGATCTTATATAACTGAAACTTTGAATTGTTTCTAATAACACTGAGAACCATATCAGACACTCTGCAATTAAGTGTATTCCGTAACACTAAGGCATCGTTTGGTTTGCGGAAAGGAAAAAAAAAGAAAAAAGGAAACCAATTTCTTGATTTTTTTTTTTCTTTCTCGTTTGGAAAATTACATCGAGTTGATCATCAAATCATTCAACATAATTAATGTTAGAATAAGAGAAGTGAGCCACTTCTTCACTACTACGGAGACAGCATTAACTCTATAGGGCATATAAGCAAGCAAACTATATAAGCTGACAGCAGATGTTGCAGCTGACATTGATCAAATAAGAGCTCTTGCTTCTCGTCAGAGACCACAGTAATGGATGATACAATAATGACTTGAAATGAATAATTTGATGGGTGGATATATGAGCTTACCTAAGAAACTTAGCTGGCTATTTACTACTTTTCCATGCAATCAAACAACAACAACAAAAATGAAGAAGAGGCAATCCATATTTCAACAAGATAGATAAGAACTTTTAAGCATTAATAGTAAGTCAATGAAAGTGAAAATAAGAAGAAAAAAAATTCAAAACAAACGGGCCGGGCCGGGGCCCCGTTTCATTTGGAAACACGACCCGCCCCGACCCGTTTATTTTACACAACCCGCCCCGCCCCGCCCCGTTTGAAAGTAAAATTTTTGGAACCGGCTTGTTTGGACAATATACGGTTCGGGGCGGACCGGAACCGCGGGTCGTGGACCCGTATGCCCAGCCCTAATTTTAATGTTAAGTTTAATGTTAATTTTAATATTTAATGTTAATATTAACATTAATATTAACATTAACATTAATATTAACAATAAATTACGGATTAGAGTAAGGGGGTTTTTTAGGGGGTTTTCTAAGGGGGCTTTGATCCGCTTCATATATATATATATATATATATATATATATATATATATATATATATATATATATATATATATATATATATATATAAATGCAAATGACTTTTAGCCTAGTGGTTAAGATAGATGCACGCGGTTGTTGCATTGTCTTTTTTAACCATTCAGATTAGATCATTAAACTATCCAATTTCTTGCTAGATTTTGATCGGTCAAAAAATAAAATCCAATGATTGCTATTAGTTAGTTAAATATTTAGTTAAGTTTTTTTAATAACTAGTGGAGAATTTAGGTAGTTGTTTAGTTATTTTTTTTAGTATATTTAAATGGTTAATTATATACATACGACTTGGACGGCTCATTGCTGAGCCGTTTTCAAATATACTAGTTAATTTTTAATAAATGAAAAAAAAATTACAATATGATTGAAATATAAAAAAATAAATTACGTTAGAATATTTTAAATATAATTTGAATATATTATAGTTAGGATTTATTATAAATATATTTTTAAACTTTTGGATATGTATTTAATTAGATAATATCATTTAGTTAGTCTTAGATTATAAAATATTTTAATACACGCATATATATATATATATATATATATATATATATATATATATATATATATATATATATATATATATATATATATATATATATATATATATATATATATAGGAAGGGATCGGATAACGCATACAAATCGATATCTAAAAACACACATTCTCAGCCGTACATCAATAAAATCAATGGTTCAGATCTATTTAGAATATGAGTCTCTATTAAATTGTGGGTTGTATTAATTAGTGTGATGTACAATTAATGTGTTGTGATTATTGTAAAGGAAACTACCATCCATAATTATAGTTAGTGGCCACATCAGACAAATCTGAACAATTAATTATAGTTAGTGGCCACATCAGATCTATTTTTCTTATTATTTTTCTAATTCATTAAAGGATTACGGCTTAGATGGATCATTTTTGAGCCGTTTCTAAGCCGTATTAAACATTTAGTAATGCGCATGTGCGTTGCACGTAAAAAATGTTAAAAAAAAACTAAATGTTAAATTTATTATAAAAAAATTGTCATTCTTAGGATTTAAACTAAAGCAACCAATAGAAATGCCTCCGACCTTAACCACTTGAGTTAAAATTATTTAATTATAAAAAAACAAATTGGTTAGTTAAATATTTAGTTAAGTTTTTTAATAATTGGTGGAGAGTTTAAGTAGTTATTTAGTTATCTTTTTTTTAGTATATTTAAATGGTTGATAATATATATACGACTTGGATGGCTCATTTCTGTCACGCCCCGATTCGTAGAGTCGTTTATTCACATATTTTATCTCTGAGAATCGATCGTCCTCGCTTGGGCGTGATGTCGTACAAGTCTGGTATTGCACTTGTATAAGGCAAAGATGGTACATAATCGATTTTTCAATAGAAACACATCGCAGCGGCAGAAGCAGATAAATTGAAGTTAATAAGGACAAATCTTTCTCATTGAATAAAAATAAATCACTTCTTTATAGCAGCAGAGATAAAATGATAACTTGAAGTCACACAGAGATATATAGAACTTTATTCTCTTTATTGATAATTGAAGAAGAGTACAAGACTTGTATTGAAGTACAATGCTTACAACCAATCTCACTTTACATTGAAAGCCAACTGAACAATGCTATACGGCTTACATTTGATACTTGGATACATTGGATTACAACTCAATATACCGAATTGACTTACAACTCACTGGTACAACTGATTACAATGTTCCATACATTATGCCCTTTATAAACAGAAGACATTGATTAGGGGATTCAACCTCACCAATGAGTTTTTGTTTATGCATTAATACCACCAATGATTCATTGATTGTTATATTAACAGTAGTGGTACTTATATATATATATATATATATATATATATATATATATATATATATATATATATATATATATATATATATATATATATATATTAGTCCTCTATATATATATAATAAGGGCTAATGACCCTCTAGCCTAGTGGTAATGGTGAGGCATACGGTCCGAGTGGTCACAAGATCGATTTTCGGTGGTAGTATTCGTCACAATTACCTTCTTTCAAAAAAAATATAATAAGGAAACGGTAATTTGTATTAATAAACAACCACAGTACAATCAGACTCTAAGTCTGTCTCCATTTACACCCCCAAACTAGCTATATCATATACAATATTGTGAATGATCTCGATCACAGGTATCTGAATACTCTCAAAGGTGCGAGAATCTTGCTCCCTCCAAACATGTCAAACAACAGCTGCTAGTCGAATCCTTGCTTCTCTATACCATTTGTCCCCTTAACGTTTCAGCATAATCATGTCCCCTACCAAAAGAGATCGAGATCGAGATCCTAAGCATCCCTGCATGTTCTCTGAAATAACAGTTGTTGCATTGTCTTTTTTGACCATTCAGATTAGATCATTAAACTATCCAATTTCTTGCTAGATTTTGATCGATCGAAAAATAAAATCCAATGATTGCTATTAGTTAGTTAAATATTTAGTTAAGTTTTTTTAATAACTAGTGGAGAATTTAGGTATATAGTTGTTTAGTTATTTTTTTTAGTATATTTAAATGGTTAATTATATACATACAACTTGGACGGCTCATTGCTGAGCCGTTTTCAAATATACTAGTTAATTTTTAATAAATGAAAAAAATTACAATATGATTGAAATATAAAATAAATAAATTACGTTAGAATATTTTAAATATAATTTGAATATATTTTAGTTAGGATTTATTATAAATATATTTTTAAACTTTTGGATATGTATTTAATTAGATAATATCATTTAGTTAGTCTTAGATTATAAAATAAATTAATACACACACACACGCATATATATATATATATATATATATATATATATATATATATATATATATATATATATATATATATATATATATATATATATATATATATATGGGAAGGGATCGGATAACGCATACAAATCGATATCTAAAAACACACATTCTTAGCCATACATCAATAAAATCAATGGTTCAGATCTATTTAGAATATGAGTCTCTATTAAATTGTGGGTTGTATTAATTAGTGTGATGTACAATTAATGTGTTGTGATTATTGTAAAGGAAACTACCATCCATAATTATAGTTAGTGGCCACATCAGACAAATCTGAACAATTAATTATAGTTAGTGGCCACATCAGATCTATTTTTCTTATTATTTTTCTAATTCATTAAAGGATTACGGCTTAGACGGATCATTTTTGAGCCGTTTCTAAGCCGTATTAAACATTTAGTAATGCGCATGTGCGTTGCACGTAAAAAATGCTAAAAAAAACTAAATGTTAAATTTATTATAAAAAAATTGTCATTCATACGATTTAAACTAAAGCAACCAATAGAAATGCCTCCGACCTTAACCACTTGAGTTAAAATTATTTAATTATAAAAAAATTAAATTGGTTAGTTAAATATTTAGTTAAGTTTTTTAATAATTGGTGGAGAGTTTAAGTAGTTATTTAGTTATCTTTTTTTAGTATATTTAAATGGTTGATAATATATATACGACTTGGATGGCTCATTTCTGTCACGTCCCGATTCGTAGAGTCGTTTATTCACACATTTTATCTCTTGGAATCGATCGTCCTCGCTTGGGCATGATGCCGTACAAGTCTGGTGTTGCACTTGTACAAGGCAAAGATGGTACATAATCGATTTTCCAATAGAAACACATCGCAACGACAGAAGCAGATAAATTAAAGTTAATAAGGACAAATCTTTCTCATTGAATAGAAATAAATCACTTCTTTATAGAAGCAGAGATAAAAGGATAACTTGAAGTCACACAGAGATATATAGAACTTTATTCTCTTTATTGATAATTGAAGAAGAGTACAAGACTTGTATATGAAGTACAATGCTTATAACCAATCTCACTTTACATTGAAAGCCAACTGAACAATGCTATACGGCTTACATTTAATACTTGGATACATTGGATTACAACTCGATATACCGAATTGACTTACAACTCACTGGTACAACTGATTACAATGTTTCATACATTATGCCCTTTATAAACAGAAGACATCATCTTGTACAAGGAGAGCTTCTGTATGCCCAATAAATCTTCGATGTCGCGGGACCGATCAAGCCAATCTTCGTATACAGAACATCTCAAGCACGAGCACCTGCCCACAAAAATATGGGTCAGTACATCATCTTTGTACTGGCGAGCAGAATCTAACCCACTCGCCTAAACCAACATTCATAACCATTTAAGCAAACATTTATTCGAATGATCTTTATATTTGGGACCTAGCATCAGTTTACAGTTCATGGACAATATTCATAGTGAAACATGTAAACATATTCTTAGCAATAATCATGTGGACGTATCATTAAAGCATTATTGGTGTTATCATACAAAGACATCATTGAGGCATCGTTAGAATTAACATCTTAAACATGTTATGACAATTCTCACTTCAAGCATCCATTAGCATGTATGTTATGTTTGAGCAACATTCATAGCAAGGCATCTTTCTAGCATACTGAATTTAACATGTTAAGCAGGTTCTCATATTGAAAGACTACACATAGCATCATTTACTTGGCACATTAAGCACGCAAGTTAAACCAACACAAATATTGAGTATATCACATTTAAGTAATTTCTTACCGATAACCAACTACCTCGTGCCTGTATAAAAATACAGGATAATATGATATACTTACTCTGTCTGCACAAAAATATTCATTAGCATGCATCCTGACTACATGGTCGTTGGTAAAACTACACCATAAAGGACTTTCCAACGGGTATTACGATGCACCATTCCAGGGTAGGTTGCAAGCCTAGCCAAATGTCCCGTAATACCTCGTGCCACCATAGCACGACCAATGTTTCCTCCCGGGTCGAATCGGTCCCAGCGCCTCTGTAAGCCCCCTGAATTTCTGGGATTATTTTTGAAATTTCTAAATGAATTATTTTTCGATAATTTATTTTGATTTAAATATTTTGATCATTAAATGCGCTTTACCGTGACTTGGATTTCTAGAGCATCAGGGATGCCAGTCTCTAAAAACTTTCTTCTTGAAGTTTGTAGTAGACGAGATTATCTTCAATTTGATATATCGTGTCCCACTCGAACTTGTTCCCTTGTGATCCATTTGCTTCGCGCAACTTTCGAGTCAATTTAGACCAATTTATCGTTTGCCATAATTTATGACTTAATTTCTAATTTAATTTTCGGGCCCGACATCGATCCAATCCAGTCGACCCAATATATGGCTCCCATGGCCACCGTCTTCTTCCTCGATGTGCCAAACAGGCGATTCGTGCGTTTTCACGGAATCCCGTCGACGCGCGCGCGAACGAGATCCAGAAATGGCGTCTCATCGCAGCAACTTCGTGGACATTTTTCGTGGAATCCGACCGTTGGATCGACGATTTCTTTGCTCCGTCTCAATCTCGGTATATAGCTCTTAACTCCTATCAATTTTTGTCCGTTAATTTCGTCGTTTGATACATCAAAATCGGCCACCAAGTTGACCGTTTAAATTGTGTTATTTTTGGACAGTTTTACGGAGCCAACTTCGTCGGTTCGTATCTCCTCCATCGCAGCTCCGTATGGCGTGCTACTGGTTCCTATGTGAATCTGGTATAACCCTCTTCCTGCCCCTCAAGTTTTGCTTCATTGTGAGCACGTTTGATTGGTTGAATTCGACGCCAAAGTTGGTCGTCCGAATTCGTAATTTCTAAGTTGTAAAATTCTATTTTTGAACCCGGGACTCTGGATTCAATTTCTGACACCACCAGTAGACTCGTGGCGTCGTTCTGGTATGATTTCATATAAATTTTGTTAGATTTGGAGGGCGTCGTCCCTGGCACGCATTTCGGTGCAAAACGGGCCCCACAGTCCGGGTCAACAGAACTTTTTGACGCCGGCCCATCGGAATCCAATTTCGGATATATCATTGAGTTTGTATCGTCATTCTGGACTCGTTGACATATAATTTGCTGAGTTTTGAGGACATTGGCTCCGACAGCTTTTCCGTGCAAATCGGAATTTCAATGTCCTAGTTAACTGACCAATTTGAGATCGGGTCAACGGAATCCAATTCTGGATATACCGTTGGGTTCATATCGTCATTCTGGATTCATGGACATATAATTAGTTAGGTTTAGTGGACTACTATTCTTGCACATTTTTTGGTGCAAAGCGGGTCCGACACGGACACCGTTTTGACCTAAAATTACATTTTTCCTCCTGTGTCCAAATTGGACTTATGGATAGGCTATTCTAGCTATTTTGACCATTCTGGACACGTTGGTGATGGTTGTTTCACCATCCGACAACATCTGTAGGTTTTCACCCTATATTTATAATCTTTCTCTTTTGTTTGTATTTTGAGATCCATCAATTTCAGTGATTTCGTGTGTCACTGAAATTGAATGTGTTGACCCTGTAGATGTTTATAGAGACTAGCCTTGATCCTGTTTGACCATGGTTGACTACTTTGACTGAACATCGAAGTAGAGTCAACATTTGACCTAGGTTAGACTAGTTTTGACCTTGGTTGACCACAGTTGACTATTTTGACCAAAAGTCAACCGAAAGTCAACCGTAGCCTAAAATTGACTAGGATTTGACCGAAGTTGACCAGTTGACCCAAAAGTCAACTGTTAGTCAAAGTTAGTCAAGTTTGACCTAGAGTTGACCTAGGGTTGACCAGAGTTGACCAGTTGACCAAAAGTCAACTGTAAGTCAACCATTGACTTAGACTGACCTAGTTTGACTTGCTTTGACGTGCCTTGACCTAGTTTGAGTTACTTTGACGTGCCTTGACCTAGTTTGACTTGCTTTGACGTGCCTTGACCTAGTTTGACTTAGTATGACTTGATTTTACTTCCAAACTCTTATATTGATACAGTATTCCATCTATAGGTCCTCGAGGCACTATTCTTGGACTCAGTCGACTTATCCATCACATCACAGGCGAGTACATTCTCTGATAATATTTCTGTTTTATGATATCGTCTACGTTTCTTGTATATAGTGTAGATATTCTTGTTCTCTTGACACATTATTCATACGGATTGGTATTTGACTGGATCCCGTCATGAGATATTATTCCTGGTATTCTTTGGTATATATTGTGCAAGTCTTTCTTGTTCCTTGTGCATTGTATAGACACGATTCCTGTGAAGGCTAGCTCCTATCTCAGAGAATCGCGCATCATGATGTGTCATGGTTGGATCCACTATACTAGTCGGGAACAGGGAGTATTGGTGTAGATATATGGTCAAAGCCTATTATGCACCCATTGTGCATTGATTGTGAGTGTTGATCATACACCCTACGTATGGTTAGCCAGGCCTGTTACTATTGTGCAATATCCCAAGCCGGCCACATATTGTAGCTAGTACTCACATACCTAGATAGGTGATTCTTGATTCTTGTACATGTCATGATCAATTTTACTTGCCTTATTCTAGCTCTAGATTTACAGTTTACCTTGCCATGATACTCACATGTACATTTCAATATTTCTTGTATATTTTCTCTATTTACTGCTACATTTTTAATATCGTCTAATTAGAACTGTTATTTGAGATTTGTGCTCGTTCCATCCTGACTGGATATGTTGACAAAATTTTAGGAGTAGTTGTGCCCTCAGTATTGGCCTACATGATGTTACTAGCTGGGGTGGTTCTCGGAATTCTTCACCGTGAATTATTTCTCAGGAGTTCTAGGTCTGTAGTTATTTAGTTTGTTATTGTTTCTCTCTGATTATTTTTGACTCATATGATCCTTGTAGATTTTAGTTGTTCTAGTGATATTGCTATTATTTCTTGTCTTATCTTCCTTAGTTTTTGTGATGTGATACGAGTACCTTTATAGTTATGGATCTTAGAGGTTGTAGTTAGCATCGGGTACTTGACAGCGCTCTACCGCCGATACTGCGGCGTAGGCTGGGCGTGGCCCACGTATTCGTTCCCGTATATCCGGGTGCGGGTCGTGACAGCCTCAGGTACCGTTCGAGGAAACTTACTCAGACTTGTACAAGTACGTCCATGACCATGCGAATGCGTGTCGACTCGATAACACAAATGCATGGTAAAGCAACTGAAAGTAAGCAGAGCCAACAGTTCAACATCTCATCTAAATCCTGAGCCGTGTTCAACGACTAATCATTACAATCATTCTACTTGGTGATCTCCATGATCCCAAGCCTCATCATTCCGCATTCATTGATTCGTTGCACATTTCTCATAACATTCCTCTCAATGAGGAACCAACAACATTTCATTCATTTCATTGGGACAATTATTATTCATTTCATTATTTATACGAAAACAGGCAGCATCTCATTTCTTTATAACAGTTATACAGAGAGTACATGATTCAAGAGTCTCATTCAGTTCATTGTGTTAATAGCACAGCCAGTTCTTTTCCATGTGTTGTACATTTCAATAATTCTCAGCATAAGCATATCTATTATTCAGCAACTAAAACATGGGACATTTAGGGACAATTCATAGCAATTCAATACTTCATTTCATTAAGCATGAAGGAGTAAGGAGGAGAAAGGACAGTTCCACTCACTTGCATCAAAGGGTCTTCCTGTTCTGATCATACACAATTCCACTAAGCGTAGCTCCACCAGTGAGCCACGTTCCAATATCCATTCCGTCTAGCCAGCTAAGAGAGACTGCATCAGTCTCAATTCTCCTGGTTCCCAACATAAGTCACGGTCCAACATTCTGATAGCATCCAACAAGCCAACCCAAATGCCTCGTGCGGAGCGGGGCATTACAATTTCTGAGTCTTTTTCATATATACTAGTTACTTTCACGTGCTACAAAATGAAAAAAAAATCTACAATATGATTGAAATATAAAAAATTACATTACGTTAGAATATTTTAAATGTAATTTGAATAAATTTTAGTTATGCTTTATTTTAAATATATTTTTAAAACTTTTAGATATGTGTTTAGTTAGATAATATCATTTAGTTAGTTTAAATATAATTTAAATTCTAATATATATTTTATATCACTTCGTTAGGTTTATATATACGAAAATTTTGTTTTGTCCGCAGAGGGGATGACCGTGCGTGACCGCACGCAGACTTATCACCTCCACCCCCCCCCCCCCCCCCACCCCCCACCCAACCCAGCTATCGGGCCCATGCCCGCGAGTTCTGCGCTCCCCTCCAACGGAGGGGCGACACATGGCCCACGGCCACGACCGCGAGCCAAATCCACGGGCAACCTAGCACTCCTCTTATATATATATGCATTAATAGCACACATGCTAGCTAAATACTTCTGGAGGTAACCCTAATGTAGCCTTACACATGAACAAGGACATCTTTTGATTGTCAAAATTGTTATTTTGCTCTCAAAAAATTTAGCTGATACTATCTCTCATTATGTGGCATATGAAATAGTTGATGACATGACAGTTGACACGACAAAATTAAACATTAAACTTAAATTTAATAGTAATATTAAAATTTGTATTAATATCAAATTAACATGGACATTAATATTAAAGCTAATGTTACCATTAATATTAACTTTAACTTTAAAATTAATATTAACATTAAATTAAAATTAGCATTAATATTAATATTAGAATTAATATTAAAATCAAATTAATATTAATATTAATAATAATAATAATAATAATAATAATAATGTTAACATTAACATTAATTAACATTAACGTATACATTAAAATTAATATTAACATTAAATTAAAATTACAGAATTAACATTAACAATAAAAAAGAAATTGGATAATAAATGTTTTTAGTTTAAACATGATATGTCAATTATCACGTCAGATGTCATATAATAGGAGTGACATCATCCAAAAAATTTGAAAGCCAAATAACATAATTGTTTTATTGTAGACGAGGAGGAACACCCTTATTTATCTAGATAATGGGAAGTCGACTGGCAATAACTAGGGGGTTAATTGACCCGCACTAGCCCCTCACCGCCACTACTAATTAGAGAGATGATCTTGAAGACTTGTACGCCCGCCTTTGGCAGCGGGCTCATGACTCGCCCTTGAGTGGAGCTCCTTATCAATAACCCCTTGGTGATAAATGTGCTGCCACCAACCTCCACCTCTGGCTAAGCTTTGTAGAAGCAGCTAGCTAGTAGGGGGTGCACAATTGGTTGCACCCATCCCACTTCTACTCCTCCACCACCCTGAGGTTCCTCCTCCTTTGTGCTCGGCCCATTATCATTCACGACCATGTTAGAGCATCTCCAACCCTATTGTGAGTTTGAAAAAAAATGGTTGCCACAGAGAAATGACAACCATTTTTTCCAAAAGTACTTTTTCAATACAAATGTGAAATAAAGTGTGGAGTTGACATAGCAATGACATGGCAAAGACAATGTGAAGTTGGTTGTCTAGATCTAGACAATGTACTTCACAATGTCTTTATGTCCACATCATCATTTGTGAATAAAAATGTTTATAAAAAAAATAGAAGAGTAAAAGTTGTCTTGGAAGTTATAAAAAAATATTTTGTATTGTCTTCTCAATACTTTTGCATTGGAGATGACTTTTTAAACTCATTGTCATTTGTGAATATAATCTTGCCACCTATACAAGACATTCTCTTGTGTCCCATGCCACCTAAGATTCACAACATAAAATAATACAATAGGGTTGGAGATGCTCTTAGTCTGAAAGTCATCGTGAATAATCTTTGATAAAGCACGCGTGACACACCGCAACTCTGCAACCCGGTTGGGACTTTCAGTCTGGAAGCCATCGTGAATATCCTCTATGTCCGTCATCGTAAGCAGGAGCGGACGCAGGAATTTAGAAGAGGGAGGTCTAACTTCAAATATAAAAAAATCCAAATTTTTGTTAAATCAAATTCGGAGGAGGCGGCATAACATAAAATTGATAAAAATTACGAACGATAAAGTAAAATCTGATGTAAATATGTATATTGGAACTGAAAATTACAAATTTCGGAAGGGACAAAACATAAAATTGATGGGGAAAAAAATAATAATAACATGAATATTTAACTTGGAAGCAAAAATTCAGTGGGGGACCAACCGCCCCCACTTGCTCCCATGTAGGTCCGTCCCTGAATTCATAAGAAGATTCGATTTCCTTCTCTCTAGTGTCCCTAATTCATGTTGGCGCTTCATCTCTACTCTTAAACCTCGTTTGGTTCGCAGAATGGAAGGGAAAGGAATTCAATTCCTTGGTATTTTCTTTCCTTTAGAAAATTATAATTTTTATTGATTTTTCTTTCCGGTATTTGAAAATGCCAAAAAATTTAGAAAAGAAAGTGAATACTTCAATATGGAAAAGTGATTCCTTACTTTAATGGATGAAATCACTTTCCGCTAATCTTTCTTCCATTAGAAATCAGTTTCTTTTCCTCCTCAATTCCTTTGACACCCAAACATAGAAAAGTAATTACTTTTCTTTTCCAACCCGATAATTCTACGAACCAATCGAGTTATATCCTTGGGAGCCCTTTGTATCTATGTGAGCATTGTGCTGAATCATGCCAAGAACTCTGACACCTCAGGCACCTGAGGCACCCACTCTTACTCTACATTTTTCTTCACCATCTCCCCCTAGGTAACCGGAGTTTGATTGTGTTTGAAAGTTTTTCGCTAGCATCTATTAGGGTGAGCAACGGTTTGATTTTTGGTCAGTTCGGTTTCATGGATCAATGGATCGGACCTTCACGTTTTAGCAAATGAGCAAATTTAAATAACAAATCTTCAAAATAAAATTCTAACAATATTGCAAAACCAATATTAGTATATATTAATTGAGGATAGAGAGAGCGTTCAAAGTAGCGGCGACAAGTGCCAACATAGAATGGAATGAGAGAGTGCACTTAGATAGTGTTAACGAAAATATTAGTGTATATAAATTGAGGATAATTTACTAAATTATTGAATCTTAATCGGTTTTCGGTTCGGTTTGGTTATTCATACCAAGAACCAAAAATCGAACCGATATTTTAAAATTTTAAATGTCCAGACCAAAAATCGAACCTATAACCAAAAAATCGAACCGTTTGACATATTTCGGTTCGGTTTTTTATTTTCAACCGTTATATCCTCACCCCTAGCATGTATCTCTACAAAAACCCTAGTGTATGCTAGACGCTAGACGCTGCTCGAGTGTTGTGGCCAAGTTAGTGCGTAGAGGAGTCCCTATCAAACTTCCCATCTTCACTATGGAAGGAGCATTCCACAACACCAACGACAACCACGGGAATGGAATCCACAGAGAAACATTGCCTGTCGGTAAAACAATATCAAATATGTAAATAAAATATAATTTAATTATTCAAACCACTACTTCTTCTTTTTTGAAAAGGAAAGCTTCATGAATTAAAGGGAAACATAATTCATGTCATGTAAGACATGTGATACAATACAGTTAGGCATCTCTGTTGGAGTGGGTGGGGTTCCCAACCTATGTGGAGAAGATTCCGGAGTGCGACGAGCGCCGTTCGATGTCGAAGAAGCTCGGGAAGTAGGCAACGAGGAGTTTCTACTGCTGTTGCTGCTCCAAAGGGGAGCTTCTGAAACTGGGCCACCGAGTTCGGGCCGAACTCGGTCCCAGGCCGAGTTCTGGCCGAACTCGGTCTGGCCATTCCAGAATGTTGCTGGTACTTGCTGTTTGTCCGACACAGAGTTCTGGCCGAACTCTGTGTCGTCGGGGCTGAGGCGGAAATCTGGGTAATTTTTCACCATTGGATCTAATCAAACGGTCCAGGTTTGTTGCGGGATTAGGGAGTTAAGTTGGAATTTCCAAACCCTAATCTATTAAAACACAATTGTAGCACACAACAAGAAGAAAAGAGAGAGAAGGAGGCAAGAGTGCCATTGCAACTTCGGGAGAGAAGACGGAGGATTGAAGGTCGTTTTTCGAAGGAGATCGCGTACGGGTAATCTCTACTCGTCGTTCTCGCTCTTCGTAGCCTTGTAATCATTGTTCTTACTTCTGAGTGTTGTGGGGATCCGATTTGGATCGGAAGAAGTTTGTAGAGGGTGTAATTCTTCTATTCCATTAGTGGAGGCTTCTCAGGGTTGGACTCCGATCGTCCCGTGGTTTTTCTCGCAAGGGTTTTCCACGTCAAAAACTCTCTGTGTCTGCGTGATTGTGTTTGGCGTTTTGGTTTGTACGTTGTTTGCTCGGTTCTCTCGCAGGTACTCTCTAGTTTGGGGAAAGGTTTCCGCGTTTCTTTCCCAACAGAGTGGTATCAAAGCCAGGTTCTGAAATTCAGAAGGGTGTCAGGAGTTGACAGAAACTAGAAATGAGAGATGGACGCGAAGCCGGTGCGCATGGTGAACCTGAACGGCACCAACTATCACTATTGGCGGAGCAAGATGAAAGATTTGTTGTTCGTCAAGAAGCTGCATTTGCCCGTATTTGCTTCCGAGAAGCCCAGTGATAAATCCGAGGAGGACTGGAACTTCGAGCATATACAGGTGTGCGGATACATCAGGTAGTTCGTTGACGAGAACGTGTACAACCACGTTGCCAATATTGAGTACGCGAAGATGTTATGGGATAAGCTGGAATCTCTGTACGCGAAGAAGACCAGGGTAAACAAGTTGTTCCTGATCCGGACGATGATGGGTCTGCGGTACAAAGATGGGGCGTCTATTTCGGATCACTTGAGTGAGTTCCAGGGCGTGGTTGACCAGCTATCTTCTATGGGAGTCAAGTTCAACGACGAAGTTCAGGGACTATGGCTGCTGTGTACATTGCCAGACTCGTGGGAGACCGTACGAGTATCTATGATCGCTTCTGCTCCAGAGGGCGTGGTTAGTCTGGAGTTTGCCAAGAGCGGGGTGCTGAATGAAGAGATGCGGAGACGTTCTCAGGGCACTTCATCTACATCCCATCACTCAGAGGCATTGGTTTCAGAGAGCCGCGAAAGGGGCAAAAGCAGGGGTCCAGGTGGTGGCAGAGACAAGAGCAGGGGGAAGTCCAAAGGTCGTTACGAGGACTCAGAGTGTTACCATTATGGTAAGAAGGGCCACATCAAGCGGAACTGTTTCGCTTGGAAGAGAGAGAAGAAGGACGACAAGGGGAAGCAAGAAGAGAACACTACAGCGGCGGCCTCGATGCATGGAGGCGATGTGATCGTCGTAGGTGATGAGGTCATTACTAATCTCGCCTGCGATGACAATTCTTGGCTGGTGGACTCAGGAGCTTCAGCACATGTATCTCACAACAGGACACTATTTGCCACTTACACAACAGGCGACTGTAGAGTGTTGAAGATGGGCAATGAAGATGTGTCGAAGGCGGTTGCCGTTGGAGATGTGTATTTGAGAACGAAGACGGGGGCGGTTCTTATTCTCAAGGATGTTCGTCATGTCCCTGATATCCGTTTCAACCTGGTGTCGGTTGGAAGGTTGGATGACGAGGGATTCTTCAGTCTCTTCGGGAATAGTCAGTGAAAGCTTTCCAGAGGTTCGACGGTGATTGCCAGAGGAAGCAAGAAGTCCGGTCTCTACTATATGGAGGGGAGCGCACAGGGGGCACAAGAGGTGAACGCAGTCAGTGATGCGTCTACCGAGTTGGGGCACAGGCGGCTCGGCCATATCAGCGAGAAGGGGATGAGCTACTTGGTGAACAGGAAGGTGATTCCAGGGCTCAAGTCTACAAAGTTGGAGAAGTGCACGCACTGTTTAGCTGGGAAGCAAAATATGGTGTCTTTCCAAAGTCACCCAAGTTCAAGGAAGCCGGCGTTGCTCGAGTTGATTCACTCGGATGTCTGCGGTCCTATGAAGGTAAAATCTATTGGTGGTGCTTCTTACTTTGTAACTTTTATTGATGACTGTTCCAGGAAGGTTTGGGTCTATGTCTTAAAGACCAAGGATCAGGTGCTGCCTACTTTCAAAGAGTTTCAGGCCTCTGTTGAAAGAGAGACAGGCAAGAAGTTATTGTGTGTTCGGTCCGACAATGGCGGCGAATACATAGGTCTCTTTGATGCGTATTGCAGAGAGCAGGGGATACGACACCAGAAGACTCCGCCCAAAACATCTCAGCTCAATGGTGTAGCGGAGCGCATGAACAGGACACTGATGGAGAGGGTGCGGTGTTTGCTGTCAGAAGCAAACTTGTCGGGCAGTTATTGGGGTGAGGCTCTTCTCACAGCTGCTTATGTTATTAATTTGTCTCCTAGTGCTCCTTTGCAGGGTGATGTGCCTGACAAAGTATGGTACGACAAAGAGCCGTCATACAATCACCTGCGGGCGTTTGGTTGTAAGGCCTTCGTGCATGTACCGAAGGACGAGAGGACCAAACTTGAGCCGAAGACGAGGCGATGCGTCTTTGTCGGCTACGGTCGGGATGAGTTTGGCTATAGACTCTACGACCCGGTGGGAAGAAAGCTCTACATAAGCAGGGACGTGGTGTTCGTCGAGGATCAGACCATGACCAACACTCAGGATTCCGAGACGCCTTCTGAGGCTGAGGAATTGCCTGAGTTAGAGTCATTTCGCTTCGAGCAGTTTTCAGAGGACATCGCAGAGGATCCGGTTATGGGGGAGCCAGTACATGGAGTTGCTCCTAACCTTGATCATCAGCCTGCTGATGGTGGTCAGGGTGTCCCTCAGGAGGATGAGCATGCCGGGGAGGCAGTTCCTGAAGGGGAGGAGGCTGTTGGTATACAGCCAGCACCAGTGGCTCCACTGAGAAGGAGCGACAGAGATCGTCGACCATCTACGAGATACTCACCGGATGAGTATGTGCTATTGACTGACGGGGGAGAGCCCGAAAGCTTTGCAGAGGCTATGGAAGACGAACACAGGTAGGAGTGGATGGAGGCTATACAGGAGGAGATGAGTTCCTTGCACACTAATTCCACTTATGAGCTGGTGTGGTTGCCAAAGGGCAAGAAGGCTTTGAAGAATCGATGGGTGTTTAGAGTGAAGCAGACAGATGATGCTACTCGCCCTCGATACAAAGCGAGGCTGGTAGTTAAAGGCTACGGTCAGCGGAAAGGCGTGGATTATGATGAGATCTTTTTGCCTGTCGTCAAGCATTCGTCTATTCGGGTGGTGCTAGCATTAGCAGCCAGTCTCGACTTGGAGGTCGAGCAAATGGACGTAAAGACGGCATTCCTCTACGGTGATCTTGAGGAGGAGTTGTACATGGAGCAGCCGGAGGGATTCTGTGAGAAGGGCAAGTCACATTTGGTCTGCCGGTTGAGGAAGAGCTTGTATGGTCTGAAACAGGCTCCGAGGCAGTGGTAGAGAAAGTTCGAGTCGTTTATGGGGGAGCATGGTTATGCACGGACGACGTCGGACCATTGTGTATTTGTGAGATATTTTGCCGAGGATGATTACATCATTTTATTGCTCTATGTTGATGATATGCTATTAGTGGGTCGGAATGCCACTAGGATAGCGGAGCTGAAGCGCCAACTGGGCGCGGTCTTCTCTATGAAGGATTTGGGCGCAACGAAGACTATTCTTGGGATGGATATCAGCCGAGAGAGAGAGTCAAAGTTGCTACACTTGTCCCAAAAGAAGTACATTCACCGGGTACTTCAGCGTTTCGGTATGGACGGATCGAAGAAAGTGAGTTGCCCCCTTGCGGCTCACTTTAAGCTCACTGAAAAGCAGTGTCCATCTACCGAGGACGAAAAGAAAGATATGGAGCGGGTTGCATATGCCTCAGCTGTGGGAAGCCTTATGTATGCCATGGTGTGTACGAGGCCAGATATTGCTCATACAGTTGGTACGGTTAGCAGGTATCTTTCAAATCCTAGAATGGTACATTGGAGTAAGGTCAAGTGGATTCTACGATATCTTCAGGGCACTGCTGGTTGGAGACTTTCCTTTGGTGGTGATGAGCCGAAGCTGGTTGGGTATACCGACGCTGATATGGCTGAAGATGTAGACACGAGGCGATCGACTTCAGGCTACGTGATGATGTTTGTGGGAGGAGCGGTGTCGTGGCAGTCGCGGTTGCAGAAGTGTGTTGCCTTGTCAACGACAGAGGCAGAGTACATTGTGGCGACGGAGGCTTGCAAGGAGCTGCTGTGGATGAAGAAGCTGCTGCAGGAAATGGGACTGAAGCAAGAGCAGTATACTTTGCTTTGCGACAGTCAGAGTGCTATTCACCTTGTGAAGAATCAGACGTTTCATAGCCGGTCCAAACACATCGAGACTCGGTATCATTGGATACGGGATGTGGTTGAGAAGAAGGACGCGGTGCTTGAGAAGGTTCATACAGATGACAACGGGGCTGATATGTTCACGAAGATTCTACCAAGGGAAAAGTTTGAGTACTGCAGGTAGATCGTCGGGATGACGATATCCTCCCCATAGTTGTGAAGGGGGAGATTTGTTGGAGTGGTTAGGGTTCCCAACCTATGTGGAGAAGATCCCGGAGTGCGACGAGCGCCGTTCGATGTCGAAGAAGCTCGGAAAGTAGGCAACGAGGAGTTGCTACTGCTGTTGCTGCTCCAAAGGGGAGCTTCTGGAACTGGGCCACCGAGTTCGGGCCGAACTCGGTCTGGCCATTCCAGAATGTTGCTGGTACTTGTTGTTTGCCCGACACAGAGTTCTGGCCGAACTCTGTGTCGTCGGGGCTGAGGCGGAAATCTGGGTAATTTTTTACCATTGGATCTAATCAAACGGTCCAGGTTTGTTGCGGGATTAGGGAGTTAAGTTGGGATTTCCAAACCCTAATCTATTAAAACACAATTGTAGCACACAACAAGAAGAAAAGAGAGAGAAGGAGGCAAGAGTGCCATTGCAACTTCGGGAGAGAAGACAGAGGATTGAAGGTCGTTTTACGAAGGAGATCGCGTACGGGTAATCTCTACTCGTCGTTTCGCTCTTCGTAGCCTTGTAATCATTGTTCTTACTTCTGAGTGTTGTGGGGATCCGATTTGGATCGGGAGAAGTTTGTAGAGGGTGTAATTCTTCTATTCCATTAGTGGAGGCTTCTCAGGGTTGGACTCCGATCGTCCCGTGGTTTTTCCCGCAAGAGTTTTCCACGTCAAAAATTCTCTGTGTCTGCATGATTGTGTTTGGCATTTTGGTTTGTGCGTTGTTTGCTCGGTTCTCTCGCAAGTACTCTCTAGTTTGGGGAAAGGTTTCCGCGTTTCTTTCCCAACAATCTCTTCATATAAGGATGTGAAGTTAGATGTAGTAGATAACAGAGCATAGGATGCTAAGTAATGAGCACTTTGGTTAGCACTCCTATGGGTGTAGGAGAATGAGATTTTGGAGTTAGATTTTGAAGCAAATCTTGCATCTTCAATAGTGTGTCTTGCTCGCCAGAGAGGAATTGCTTTAACTGAATTGATTGATTTAATCAAAGGCTTGCAGTCTCCTTCTATGATGACTTCTTGTAGTTGTTGTCTTTTGTATATCTCCAGTGCTAATCGAACACCCAATGCTTCAGCTTCAATTGGGGTTCCTCCATCTTCGACCTTTGAAATAGCTAATTTGAAGATACCAGAGGCGTCACGTAGAATAGCTCCTACTGACATCTTCCCGTCCAAATACGCTCCATCAAAATTGATTTTCATAACATTGTTTGGAGGAGGAATCCAAGTAGACGATTGTTGATTCCCAGTTGATGTAGAGTCAGAATAGGGACAACCTTTACTGAAAGCTTCATACTTCATTCTCAAGTTGTATGCATCTTCATAGATTCGTCTACAATTGATTGGTCGATGCTCAAATATTGCCTTATTCCTGGTCTTCCATATATTAATATTCCACATTAGGTAGAAGCACATTGCAATGAAGTCTTTATCACCTTCCTTTAGAATAGTAGTAATAATTGCTGAGATTGTAGTGTCCAAGGTTATAAACGGCGGTAGGCGGGTGCGCGGCGAAGAGAGTCCGCCTACCGCCTAGGCAGTGCCTAGACGGTTGATACATTTTGAACATTTTTTACTATTTTACCACTGTTTTTTGCATAATATGCATATTTTAAGGGTGTTCCATGCATAACTAAGTTGTAGAACGAAGATTTATAAAGTTTTAGTATTGTTAGGCCCATAATGTTAAAAAAAAATCTTTTTGGCCAAAATATTTTGTAAAGTATTTCTCTGCCTAGGCGCTCGCCTACGCTGCCTCACCTCTGCCTATGCCGCCAACCTCCATTGGCCGCCTACTCCACCGCCTACAACAAAGCGGTGCGGAGAGGGACCGCCTACCGCCTAGGCTTGTTAGGCTTATAATGTTAAAAAAAAAATCTTTTTTGCCAAAATATTTTGTAAAGTATTTCTTCGCCTAGGCGCTCGCCTACGCTGTCTCACCTCCGCCTATGCCGCCAACCTCCATTGGCCGCCTACTCCACCGCCTACAGCAAAGTTGTGCGAAGAGGGACCGCCTACCGCCTAGGCGGCCTAGGCGGACGCCATTTAGAACACTGGTAGTGTCATCTTTGATTAGGGATTGCATCCCCTGAACATAATGCCATGAAGAACCTGTCATAGAACAATGTAAAGGCAAGTGGTTAGTTGTTTTAAGAAGTACCTTGCACAGTGGGCAGGTAGCTTCAATATGAGTGATTCGTTGATGGATATTGTCATTTGTAGGAAGAGAATTGGTGATAGCTCTCCACGCAAATAGCAGCACATTTGGACTGATATATGATTCAAACCACTACTTAAAATACCAAATATAAGAAAATGAAATATTAATTAATAATTTTGGAAATCAAGAAATTGTTGGAAGTGCCCAAATAATTGCAGAATTACACTAATTAATTTAAATTAATAAATTGGATTTTAAGGTTATCCTAAGACCTACATTTATAGGTCGTCAATGGTAGTAAATACTCCAATATCCTAGTTGGGGTTTGATTAAGAATCCTTATTCCACGTCAATCATATATTCAATTTGAATCTTAAAAGATGGTTATACTCTTCTAGAACTCTCTAGATGCAATCCTAATTTTGACTTAGGGTTGTCTATTAGGATTTGACAAGTCAACATCTAACCAAGTAGTGTACCAGCACAAGTTGATTCGGTTGAACCAAGTCAATCAGTTATGGGCCAATATCCCTTGGACCAAACTCCAACATAAGCATGTCCTACACGGTCATTCAACTCGTGTGTGTGACATTATGCTCAAAACTGACCCGATACACATTACGTATCAGTGTATCGGTATGCCAATGATATTCCTACGACATAATTATGTCGATTGGAGTTCTATTTTGACTCCTCGTATCTTATTTCAGAAATGCTTTCATCAAAATATTTCTCCACTTATCTAAATTAACACATGGCAATGTGTCAAGGCTCTCATATAGTATGAGGGTGTTAACGACATCCACTCAAAACTATTTTCATGTTATGTTATCGTGCAATTCAGTCTTTGCCATACTACATCCCAACTAGACTTACAATACGAATAATATATTAAGTCGTATTCGTTGTAATAACTATGCCTCGGTCATATTTGTTAATGTTCATGTGTACCATGCAAGTAGGACTATTTTACTCGCACATTATCTCATGGAAGGATTTCTTGAGGATAATACGTCAGACTGTTGGCCCATTGGTCATATGGTCAACCTGATTTTAATAATTGATAAAACTCTGTCTGGATATACAAAGCTAGTTGGGACATCTCGATTTCTTGGACATAAGCAAGATTGGCTATCCACTCCGTTCAAGACTGAAGATCTGTTTGCCTACTCGAGTCTGTATTTCTTATGCAATATAATTTTCATTTTATTTGAGTCTAGGAATATGTTGTACACCGAGTCGTACTAGCAAATAGGCTATCCCCAAAATAGTTCAAAATGTTTTTAAAATGACCTATCAAAATGTTTACAAAAAGGTTTTCAAAAAGGTTTTCAAAAATCACCAAAACTTATTTTTAAAAAACCCTAACCTAACCCTGACAGAACTCGGCCAGAGTTCGGCCAGAGTTCGGTTGGTGGCCGTTGTGATTTTGAATCTCTGGAACTTGGTCCTCCTGCAGTTGCGGATTTGACCGAGATTTGCTCATCGAGTTCTGCCCGAATTCTGCCCGAATTCTGACAGAAGTCTGCCTTTGGAATTCCTATAAATAGAGAAGGATTTCGATCATTTCAACTCACTCATTCACTTTCAATCTTCTCTCTATCTAAAGCTTTCAGTCTTCCAAAGAGTTTTCTAGAGCTTACAATTTCAGATCCCAAGCCAGTTACAATCCTCTAGTCAATTTGCCAGTGCGGTACGGTCTAGAAGTTTCTGAGAGATTGTAATCAGAAGGCTTGATTGAAGAATACCTCTTCACATTTGAAGTTGGACGAGTTCTTCGTATCAAAGATCGCGTTGTAGAAGTTGCAAGGACTTTGTAAGAAAACTTGCGGTTTTTCCAATAGTGGATTCAACTGGTAGCAAGAGTTCTACCGACTGGATTAGTCCTCAACAGAGGGATACCAGTATACATCGCTGTCTTTGCGTTTGCTCTCTTAACTTTGCCTTTACATTATTTTAGTTGTGATTAATATTCTGTGATTGTGCTGCTAACATTTTTATTTAGCATTATTCCACTGCCAACTCTATTCACCCCCCCTCTAGAGTATTACGCTTTACTATTTCGTTCCTACAATTGGTATCAGAGCTAGTGTTACAGGTAAAGCAAAGGTAACAGTGCAATTATTTATTCTTTTTAATTAACTGTTATATAGATCACAGCACAACACATGGCAACTGTGAAATTCACAAGTGAAGGCCAGGCCACAAACAGACCCCCACTGTTTGATGGTACAAATTATACATATTGGAAAACACGGATGAGTTTCTTCTTGAAATCTCTTGATTTTGATTTGTGGTCCATTGTTCTTGATGGCTAACAAAAGCCACCTCGTATAAATGTTGATGGAGTTTTAGTTGAAAAACCCCATAGCAGATATACAGAGGAAGAAAAGAAAAGGGCCAGTCTTGACGCACGTGCCATTAATGCTCTCTTTTGTGCTTTAGACAGAACTGAATTTAACAGGGTGTCTATCTGCACAACGGCTAATGAAGTATGAAAGCTACTCGAAGTCACACATGAAGGCACGACTCAAGTCAAGGAATCTAAAGTCAGCAGACTTACTCAAGAGTACGAGGCGTTCAAAATGAAGCCCAACGAAACAGTCACACAAATGTTCGAGAGATTCTTGGATATTGTAAATCCTTTGTCCTCACTAGGCAAAGATTACAGTAACCATGAAAAGATTCGCAAACTCCTGCGAGCTCTCACCAAGAACTGGATTCCAAAGGCTACTGCAATCATTGAAGGGAACGACCTCACAACTATGTCCCTTGAAGTACTCATGGGTAAGCTACTCACTCATGAACTGGAGCTACAAGATTTTGAAGAGCCTGCACCAAAGGAGAAGACTATCGCCCTCAAGGCTCAGCACAGAAAAGCTGCTGAAGATGACTCAGATAGCAGTGGATCTGACGCTGAAGATCAAGCTCTCCTAGCAAGAAAGTTCAAAAGATTCATGAGACATGAGAAGAGAGTCAAAGAGAACAACAGCAACAACTGGTACCAAGAAGATGCTGTCTGCTATGGCTGCAAGAAGAAGGGACATATGAAGAAGGATTGTCCCACAAACTCATCATCGAGCAAGAAGAACAACAGGTATGAAAAAGGGAACCTGAAAAGATCAACTTCTCGGAGATATGCCAACACCAGCATATGGCATGAAAGTGAAGCCAGCGACTCAGAAGACGAACACTCAGAGGACGCTGCAAATGTATGCTTCATGGCAACCGATCAGGTACCTACTGAACCTGTAGAAACTTATGATAACTTCACCTTTGAGCAATTAGGAGATGCCTTCAGTGACCTGATGACTGATTACAGGAAACTGCGTAGTAAGTATCAGACCTCTAAGAAGGTACTCAAAAAGTACAAAGGTGAAATAGGTAGACTTACCGACCTACTAGCTGAGGTTAGAAATAATGTTAGTGAGTCTGGTGAGCTTTCTTCAATAAAGCTCTTATTACACGAGACTACCAAGTCATCTGAAGAGAAAGACAAAATTATTGACCAACTCAAGGAAGAACTTTCTATAGAGAAGAAAAGTCTTCAATGTGCACAAATCAGAATGGAATCACTCACTTCTGATTATACTAAGTTATATGACACTTCCAAAAGGTTGGAAATTAGGTTAGGAAAACAGCCTGAGCTTGCTGCTTCCTATCCTAACACGTGTCACTTACCGAGAAATCGGAACATTCCCAAGCCAAACACTGTCAGACCTAACCCTATCAAACCTTTACCCCAAAAGATCAAGCCCAAACAAGATTATAGGTATGATTTCTTCTATACTAGAAAACCCAAACCTACCAACCATGCACACCACTCAGCTTTCAACACTCGACATGCACAATGTCATTATTGTGGCCTCATTGGTCATATATTATCTGCATGTAGAATGAGAAAGCTTGTAGATCTAAATGTTTATGCTTGGATACCTAAAGCTAACAATTCAGGACCCTACAAGAAATGGGTACCAAAGGTTTCATCTGCAAACTATTTTGTAGGTGGAACACCCTTCACATGCTAGAAGCAAATGGATCCTCGACAGCGGTTGCTCACGGCATATGACCGGTGACGCTACCCTATTTGCAACACTGTCGAAGAAAAAGAAGGAAGGATATGTCTCCTTCGGTAATAATTTGAAAGGGTATATTATTGGTATCGGTGATGTTGGTAAGTCTCCCTATCCTGTAATTAAGGATGTCTGTCTGGTTACCGAGTTGAAACATAACCTACTCAGCATAAGTCATCTAGCTGATCATGGTTATGGCATCAACTTTGGCAAAGACAAATGTACCATAGTTGATAGCTCAACTGGTAGTACTATCTTTGAAGGTATCAGGGAAGACAATATATATGTTTTCTATTTGTTAGAAGAAACTAACATTCCAGGTAGATGCTTAATGGCCAAGAGTGATGAGAGTCATCTGTGGCATATGAGACTCAGTCACGCTAATATGGATACAATATCAAGATTATCCACAAAGAAGCTAGTACGCGGTTTACCGGACATTACATTCAAGAAGGATTCGGTATGCAGTCAATGTGAAAGGAACAAAGCTACCAGATCCACTTTCAAGTCAGTAAACGCAGTATGTACTACTAGACCTCTACAATTGCTTCATATGGACTTATTTGGTCCTAGCAGAGTTGCTAGCCTCGGAGGTAAACTTTATGCTTTCGTAATTGTAGATGATTTCTCTAGATACACGTGGATATATTTCTTGACACGCAAGAATGATGCATTATCCGAATTTGTCGCCTTTTGCAAGAAAGTACAGAATGAAAAAGGTTACATAATCACTCGCATAAGAAGCGATCATGGTGGCGAATTCGAGAATGCTGATTTTGAGCAATTTTGTGACACACACGGTTTTATTCATGAGTTATCCTGCCCTAGGACTCCACAACAAAATGGAGTTATGGAACGTAAGAACAGAACTCTAACCGAAATGGCCAGAGTAATGTTAAACTAGTTTAGTCTACCCAAATATTTCTGGGCTGAAGTTGTCAACACAGCTTGCTTTGTTCTCAATAGAGTTCTAATTCGACCCAAATCGAAGAAGACTCCATTTGAGTTATGGTTTGATAGAATTCCTTCAGTTTCATACTTTAGAATTTTTGGTTGTAAATGTTTTATTCTTAACACAAAAGACAATTTGGGAAAATTTGATGAAAAGGCCGATGAAGGTATATTTTTAGGTTATGCGGCCAAGAGCAAAGGATACAGAGTCTTCAACAAACGTACCATGATTATCGAAGAGTCAATCAATGTCACCTTTGATGAATTAAATCAAATAACGATTGATGACAATGACGAAAATATATCTGTACCAAGCTCAACTCCAGCTGATTCTCAACCAAGCTCTGCACTAGCTGAACCTCCTAGAGAAGATCCAGGAACCAGCTACCTTCAGAATAAAGAAAAAAGGTTGAAATTTTCAGCAAATCATCCAAAGGATTTGGTAATTGGTGATATTACCAAGGGAGTAAGTACTCGTACATCCTGTAGAGATATTGTTTCTAGTGTTGCATTTATTTCACAGGTAGAACCCAAAACCATTGATGAAGCATGTAGTGATAGTTTTTGGATAGATGCTATGCAAGAGGAATTAAACCAATTTGAACGGAATCAAGTTTGGGAACTTGTTCCCAGGCCTGTTGATCATCCGGTCATTGGCACCCGTTGGGTATTCCGAAACAAACTGAATGAGAATGGTTTAGTGACTCGTAATAAGGCTCGACTCGTAGCTCAAGGATACAATCAAGAAGAGGGTATCGACTACGATGAGACTTATGCCCCAGTTGCAAGATTAGAATCCATTCGCATGTTATGTGCATTTGCATGTTTTCATGATTTCAAACTTTTTCAAATGGATGTCAAGAGTGCTTTTCTAAATGGCTTTATAAAAGAAGAAGTTTTTGTAGCACAACCTCCGGGTTTCACGGATTTCAAAAACCCAGATCATGTTTTCAAGTTGAAGAAAGCTCTATACGGTTTGAAACAAGCCCCTCGTGCTTGGTATGATCGTCTAAGCTCTTTTCTACTTGACAACGGTTTTTCAAAAGGAAAGGTTGACACTACACTATTTATTAAATCTTTTAATGGCAAGCTGCTTTTAATTTAAATTTATGTTGATGATATCATATTTGGATCCACTGATGAATCTCTTTGTCAAGAATTTTCTAAGTGTATGCAGAATGAGTTTGAAATGAGCATGATGGGAGAGCTAAAATTCTTTCTCGGACTGCAAATCAAACAAACTGATAATGGGACATTCATAAATCAAGCCAAGTACACAAAAGACTTGCTAAAGAAGTTCGATCTGGACAATGTCAAACCTATTGGCACTCCGATGGCAACTTCAACAAAGCTTGATTCAGATGAACAAGGCAAGCCAGTCGACACACGTAAGTATCGAGGTATGATTGGTAGTTTACTTTATTTAACTGCTAGTCGTCCAGATATAATGTTTAGTGTTTGCTTGTGTGCACGTTTTCAAGCTAACCCAAAGGAATCACATCTGTCCGCAGTTAAGCGTATCTTCCGATACCTTAAAGGCACTTCTTCTGTTGGCTTGTGGTATCCTAAAACTAAGTCCTTTGACCTTATTGGTTATTCGGATGCAGATTTTGCTGGATGCAAAGTTGATAGAAAAAGTACAAGTGGCACATGTCATTTCTTAGGCAAAGCTTTAGTCTCTTGGTTTAGTAAAAAGCAAAATTATGTAGCCCTATCAACAACAGAGGCTGAGTACATCGCCGCAGGACGTTGTTGCGCTCAAATTTTGTGGATGAAACAAACCCTAGAAGACTATGATTTATTTTACACACATATTCCCATTTTCTGTGAGAACACGAGCACTATTAATTTGACTAAGAATCCAGTATGTCACTCTCGTACTAAACATATCGAGATTAGACATCATTTTCTTAGAGATCATCATCAAAATGGAGATATAAACCTTGTGTACATAGATACTGAAAATCAATTAGCTGACATCTTCACTAAACCTCTAGCGGAAGATCGTTTCAATTATTTACGTCAAAAATTAGGAATTTTGGACGTCAATAATATTAATTGATTTTGTTTTATGATTATATCTCAATACGCAAAAACTGTGTTAGAGACAAGCCAATAAAGAGTCTGTCTGTCACCACAACTACGGTTGAAGCGAAGCGGTATTTAAGAGTTCCCCGGTGAACCTCCGCCAGCTGGGACAGTACTCCTACAGCTAATCTGAGACAGTCGCTGTGTAACGACATTTAATTCATAAAATATTATTAATTATGTTATTTGAAGGCTAAAATAACTAATCTTTGAATTAAATATTTGAAATGAGACAATGAAAAAGAAGTGGCAAAAATCAACTTTGAAGAACCCTAGGCGAATTCGGCCAGAGCTCGGACCGAATTCGGCCCGAGTTCGGTTGAGGGTATCTGTGTATATATCCAGAACCCGAGAGCTTCTTCTCTTTCATTGCTTCCAAACTAATTACAACAGCAGCAGCAGCCGCCCGAATCTTCAAACCCTAGCTTTTTCACCAATCCTTTTCTTCCAATCTACTTGGTGAAATCTCTCCAAAATTTGGAATCGTGCGGAGATCGACATTCTCTACAACATATCCAATTTTCGTGAGGTATAACTCCCTCTCTCTCCACCTTTCAATTAGTGCTTTTTATTCCAATGGCACCTAGATTTAATCCATCTAAGAGGAAGAAGACCACTCCTAGTGAGGAAGGGTCGTCTTCGAATCCTCACACGGATTCACTGTTTTCGCCGATCCAAACGAGCGACGGCGCTTTCGATGGGTTCTTCTTTCAAACCCTCGATCAAGCCCTATTATGGTACGGTGACTTTTCCACCCGATCCATATGCGGCGGCGCTCCGATCAAATGGACGGTATTTCCCGATCACCGTCACTTCTTTGAGGCATTAGGGTTACACCTATTTGTTAAAATGTGCTTCCCAATAGCTACTAATGCCATTCGTTTATTCTATTACAATCTCGTAGTTAACACTTTTGTTGTGAGCACACGTGTTGGAGGCGTCGACATCGAGTTCGATGATGTCCTCCTAGCGGAGATTCTTGGTATTCCCAATGAAGGTGAACCGCTAGTAGATATCACGGAATTCGAGTTTCCCGAAGGTACGACACTCACTAGTTTCAAAGCGGAACTCTGTGCTCCTGACAGAGTACGCTCTGGAAAGTTCAAGGCTAACAACCTGAACTTGTTCAACTACGAACTGCACCGTATCATCTACTCTACTATCCTTCCCAAATCTACTTCCAAAGATGATGTGACCTCACTTGAGCTGTCCGCCATGTACCATATTCTTAAGGGGATTCCTTTTTCTACCCCTAAGACGACTATTCAGATGATGGGACGATGTCGTGCTAGAGATCGAAATCTCTCTTACGCGATGATTCTTCCTCGTATCTTTCAGCGATTTGATATCGATCTATCGACTTGTACTCAGGACTCTGAGCCCAAGTTGCTTCAGCTATCTCGTCGCAGCCGGACTGCTTCAGCTCCACCTACTGCTCCTCCTACTGCACCTCCTCCACCACCTCATCAGTATGCCATGACATTTGAGGGCATACATCAGCACTTATCTGCTTTGCACGTCTCGTTGACGGACATGGCTCACGAGCGTGAGTTCCGCGATGTCATCCGTTACCAGGCGATAGCAAACTCCTTGGCTGATCTGCGTTTTGCCCAGACTGGTCACTCTGCTGCATCCATCCCTCGAGATCCAGCTTTTTTGGGTTACCGCTGTGAGGATGAGGCTGTCCATGCCTACTTCCAGCCAGGTAACGCCTATGACTGGTATCGTGCACCTCGTGACTACGTTGGTGAGTTCTATGCTGGCGCCCCTACTCATCCTTCTGGCGTTGGTACCTCTGGTGTTGGTCCTTCCGGTCATGCTGGCCGAGCTGCTGATGATGATGACGAGGATAGTGATGAGGAGATGTGATTTGATTATTTAGTGACATTCTATTGTATACTTGGAAATGCTCCAACATTCCAAGTTTTTATCATTATTTTTCTTTATCAGTACTTTTGATATTTATCAGCACTTTGTAGTCTGCTTTCAGTACTTTTTTATTGACATGCTTATGGTGTTTCTTTTATGATATTTCAGTTTATTTCAGCACTTTGTTTTAGCACTATCTCTTTATACTGCTTCTTCATTACAAACTGCCTGTGAAATAGCATGTTTGAGATTTCTTTTATATTTTTTTGTAACAATAGCATGCCTGTGTTAATATTCTTTAGAGACAATAGCATGCATGTGATGATAATTTGTAGAAACTTTACATGCCTGTGATGATGTACATTTACTCTTTATGTTTTATTTATTATGTTTTCTCACTATTTTGTTCCTTATGCATTAATTGCGGGGGAGCCTACTGCATTAAATGCGGGGGAGCCTTCTCTTGTGCAATTATTTTGCTAAGTGACAAAGGGGAAGAAAATTAAAGATCTAACATATTTTTTTTGAGTTAAATACAGGACATGAACAATTTCACGTTTTGATTCTTTTTGAACAAGCTTAATGTTATATCATTCATAGTTTGTCAATTATCAAAATGGGGGAGATTGTTGGCCCATTGGTCATATGGTCAACCTGATTTTAATAATTGATAAAACTCTGTCTGGATATACAAAGCTAGTTGGGACATCTCGGTTTCTTGGACATAAGCAAGATTGGCTATCCACTCCGTTCAAGACTGAAGATCTGTTTGCCTACTCGAGTCTGTATTTCTTATGCAATGTAATTTTTATTTTATTTGAGTCTAGGAATATGTTGTACACCGAGTCGTACTGGCAAATAGGCTATCCCCAAAATAGTTCAAAATGTTTTTAAAATGACCTATCAAAATGTTTACAAAAAGGTTTTCAAAAAGGTTTTCAAAAATCACCAAAACTTATTTTTAAAAAACCCTAACCTAACCTGACAGAACTCGGCCAGAGTTCGGCCAGAGTTCGGTTGGTGGCCGTTGTGATTTTGAATCTCTGGAACTTGGTCCTCCTGCAGTTGCGGATTTGACCGAGATTTGCTCATCGAGTTCTGTCCGAATTCTGCCCGAATTCTGACAGAAGTCTGCCTTTGGAATTCCTATAAATAGAGAAGGATTTCGATCATTTCAACTCACTCATTCACTTTCAATCTTCTCTCTATCTAAAGTTTTCAGTCTTCCAAAGAGTTTTCTGGAGCTTACAATTTCAGATCCCAAGCCAGTTACAATCCTCTAGTCAATTTGCCAGTGCGGTACGGTCTAGAAGTTTCTGAGAGATTGTAATCAGAAGGCTTGATTGAAGAATACCTCTTCACATTTGAAGTTGGACGAGTTCTTCATATCAAAGCTCGCGTTGTAGAAGTTGCAAGGACTTCGTAAGAAAACTTGCGGTTTTTCCAATAGTGGATTCAACTGGTAGCAAGAGTTCTACCGACTGGATTAGTCCTCAACAGAGGGATACCAGTATACATCGTTGTCTTTGCGTTTGCTCTCTTAACTTTGCCTTTACATTATTTCAGTTGTGATTAATATTCTGTGATTGTGCTGCTAACATTTTTATTTAGCATTATTCCGCTGCCAACTCTATTCACCCCCCCTCTAGAGTATTACGCTTTACTATTTCGTTCCTACACAGACAACATAGGATGTTACTCTCCTCGACATATGCTTTATTGGTCATGTACTATCTTCATGAGTGATTATCCACACCTAATCTATGACCAACGTTACCCTTGGATTCTCTAATGAAACATAGTCAAAGTATGGGTCCTTATTCATAAGATATCGTAATGGCATAAGGCCCGAAGACCACTCGCACTACTGATATGAAGCATATCCCTATTGTCATTAGCATAGTCTATTAGAGAATCCTTGTTGGTGTTGCTCTCATCGTATGAACTTATTCATAAGATATCTTAACTTATGAGACTAGTTGCACTCATTATATGATTACGACACAGAGTGCACCGACCTATCTAGTTTCATCAGTGTTTCGTTTGGTGAATCTATGGCCAAGAACATATATTTATAGCAGAGATTAAGGCATTCGTATCTCATCCACTCATGACTATACGAAATCCAATCCTCCTACTCTTAGGACCTTATCAAACTGTCAACAGTTATATGAACTTAAATATAAATACGATAAATAACATGTCATTAATTAATAAAGAAATGTTTATTATATCAAGGGACTATTTGTACAACTAAAATGTACTTCAAATTGGTTGCTAAAACATATCATTGTCTGATACTACTCCTCTACTTGATGATGATGCTCTCTCTTCATTTCCACCATTTGATGGTAGTACAAGATGATCATCATAGTCCACCATCCCATCCCTTACTGGTATCATTTTGTTGACAAACTCAATGTTGCTTCTTCATGTTGGTGCATTGTTGGTCTTCTTCACAGGAGACACATGTATATCTCAAACTTCCTCATGGAATGGACTGATAGTTGACACTCAAAACATTTCACTACAATTCCTATCCCCTTCATTTAGTATAAGTTCTTCTTGGCAGCTTCATCATTCTTGTTGTCCAATCTTTTGGGTAAGTGGACACAACAGATTATTGCCCCAGCTGTCAATTGCTTTGCTTCCCTCTTCACTTGAAATCTCTTCAATAGCAACTTTTTATTAAATATCTCGGACATTATGAGACTTGGCTTATCTTGACAATAAAATGAATTTATTTAAAGCTTCAAATATATATTTGTTGGCAGGGGCGGAAACAGGATTTTGGAGTAGGGTGGGTTAGGTAACAGACTAAATTTATGCCAAAAATTCTGTAAAGTTTACTTTGTAAAATTGATGATTCAAAACCTGTTATGCACAATAAACTTAAGAAAGAGTGCTCCACTTTAAGACATCTTCCTAGATTAGAAATTTGTAAAAAATTTGGCCTTAGAGAATAAAATCTTTTAGGGACATACTAATTCATGATTTGGCTAGACAAGGTAGTAGTAAATAGTGATGATGATAGGGTTTTACAAAAATTGGAGGTTAGGATTTTACAAAAAATTGGAGGTTTTCCATAGATTGAAAGACCTATTAAACAGTAAATAGTAATGATGATAGGGTTTTACCAAGGTCCAGAGGAGGTGAAGAGGGAGACGGGGTCTGGGAGAGCCGGACTGCACCGCTACAGCGTACCGGGCCGTCGCGGGGCGCCGGTCGGGATGGAGAGGGGAGGAGGTGAAGAGGGAGACTGGGAGAGCCGAGCATGGGAGGAGTTGCATGCGCCGCTGCAGGTGTTGTTCGGACTAGAGAGGAGGAGCAGGCGAGCAGCCGACTCGTCGTAATTTTTCTTTTTTTGGGAAAGTAGATTGAAAGTGAAAGCTACGGGAGAATTTGGATTTGGAAGGAGGTGAAGTGGGCTGGCAAGTAGCAACGTGGGCTAGGCAAACACCTTCTTCCATTACACAAAAAACAAAAAACAAAAAACAAAATTGCTTTTTGTTTGGGCTTGCACTGGGCTACAGCCCAGTGCAATTTCTGTGTACCTCCGCCCCTGCTTGTTGGTCAACTGGTCACGTTTCAAGTACTCAAGAAAATATGCCCTACAATATTGCACTTTGTACAACTCCTCTACCACTATCATGCATTTTGGTTCTCCTTCTTCATAGCCTTCGCATGAAAATGTCAATATTACAGAGTGTACCTCATTTGTAGCCAATAATATTAGGGGTGAGCATTCGGTTAATTCGGTTCCAACCAAACCGTATAACCGAAAATCGAAAATTCGATCGAAATCGAATAAGCAAAACCGAAATCGAACAGAAATGGCCCATAACCGAATTAAATCGGTTTGGTTTTCGCTTTATTCGGTTTAATCGAATTTTCGGTTTATTTGCATTTTATTTTGTTTATATATATATATATATATATATATATATATATATATATATATATATATATATATATATATATATATATGAAGCGGATCAAAAGCCCCCCTTAGAAAACCTCCTAAAAAAACCCCTCACTCTAATCCGTAATTTAATGTTAATATTAATGTTAATATTAATATTAATGTTAATATTAATGTTAATATTAACATTAAATACTAAAATTAACATTAATATTAACATTAACATTAACATTAATATTAACATTAATATTACGAATTAGAGTGAAGTGGATTTTCTAAGAAAAAAAAAAAAAAAAAAAAAAAAATATATATATATATATATATATATATATATATATATATATATATATATATATATATATATATATATAGTTTTGGACCGAAACTAAAACCGAATAAAAAAATTTAGTATTTTCAAAACAGAAATCGAACCGATTTTTTTTTAAATCGAACTGAATCTCTTATTCGATTCGATTTTCGGTCCAAAACTAAATAATGCTCACCCCTAGCCAATATCCATAAAGTTTGAATGAATGTGCCTAACACAATATCTAGGATCATATGTCATAATCTGCTTGAAAGCCTCAACAAGTCCCTCCAACAAAAACATGCTTAATTCACATGACTACAACAAGTCACTACAACTTAACTGCAAAAAACACACAAGTATAAATTTTACTTATAGCTAACTGGCATCCACTTATAACAAGTATAAATAACATTTACAAGTATAAAAAAGGAAAGAAAAAAAAATACAGATGAGATGTGATATGGTACTAAAGGAGGAACCAGGATCCCAAGCCCGTCCTGGCTGAAACCCTAGGCTGCCGTGCTAGGAACCGAAGCAAACCCTAGGGTCTCGTTTGGTTCGCGGAGCGGAAAGGAAAGGAAAGGAAAGGAAAGAAAATTGATTCTATGATATTTTCCTTTTATTCAGAAATTGCAATTTCAATCAAATTTTTTTCGATATTTGGAAAAACCAAAAAAATTGAGAAGAAAAGTGAATTCTTAGATGGAGAAAATGAATCCTTCGGTTGGTGGAAGGAACCACTTTTTCTCCTATTTTTTCTCCTCTTGGAAATCAAATTACTTTTCTCCTCATTTCCTTTGGCATCCAAATAAAGGAAATGAATCACTTTTCTTTTCAAAGGCTCCAATTTCGCAAACAAACGTGGCCTAGATTGGTTATTTTTTTTGTTCTTTTTTATACTTGTTATGAGTTCATTTTTGTTCACTCATCAAAACTTTGGTATTTTTTTCACCCTCCAATAAGAACTGACACGTGCCAAATTCATTCAACATAAACCATTTTGGAAATGGTTTTGTAAACATTCAAAGTGATTTTGACTAAAGAATTTGACACGTGTCAATTCTTTATCGGAGAGTGAACAAAAATGAACTCTACTTGTTAATAGGGAAATTATGGGGATGCATAAGAGGAGGGATTCCGAATAATTCAGCCGTTTGGATTAGATTAGTTTGGATTAGTTCATTATATTGAAGAAGTATTTAAACAAGTTGAGTGGGCCAAAGTATACATAGAACGTTAACATAACTATGTTTTAAATAGTGGGCCAAGGTTTTAATAAAACTAAAAATGGTCCAGCCCTAACTGGCTCAAATTGTGGATTAGGCTGGGTTTGGGATTACGGTTCTAGGTCCGGCCCGGACCATTTTTTTTTTAAACTGGGTTCGGAAAGAAAATTATGAATTTCATTTATAAATGTAGTGAGAATTGACGGGAAGATGAATATAACAAAGAGAGGAAATGTAAGTGATTAATTCCACTCCTCGTGGTGCATTGAGATGGTTGTTGGCTCGAAGGGTCATTTGGACTTGGGTTCATGTAGAGGACGTTTCAAAAATTGTCTTAGTCGAGTCAGATCAGCGTTTCTTAAGGTGGGTGGTTTCGGTGATCCCTCCCTTCTTTACCTTAATGAAATGTATGTTGCATGTTCATTTCTATATTATAAATTTTGTTGTATGCTAACAAAAGAGAAGAACCAAGATAGATAAGAGAGTAATCTAATTTCTTTTAACTTGGTGTATAGAACATAGAATATTAACATGTTGCAATAGACTTAGATTTTCATGCTATTATATCGACTTGTGTTTTGTAATGCTGCTATAACATGGATTTTATAATGTTGACATAGACTTCTACAATGTAGATATGTTTTTATATTATCATAAGAAAATATTGTAGATGATGATATGGGCAGGAAGATAATCAAATTGTTATTTCGGAGATAGCTGATATGGAAGGCTTGGGACCGGGATAGATGACTCCAGCGATGGCTCGAGGCATGTAATAATGCAAATGAGATGTCACTACCAAATTAAGTCATTTTAGCGACACTGAAAAACGTCGTTAAAATGTAAAATACGTAGATATTCCAAATTAGCTACGTATTAGCGACGAATCTATGATGTCGCGTAATCCATGGTCGCTAACACAAACAACATCGTTATTCGTCGTTGTAGCGACATCCGCTAGCGACGAAAGCACGCCGCCGATATTTTTGTAAATAGCAACTTTCAGCTTTGCTAATCAGCGACTTCATTATTCGTCGCAAAACGTTGTTGCTTATTAAGTATTTAGCGACATCGTTGCCGACGTTTGGCTACGAAGATGCTGACATGGCAAACTTTGTCGTGTCAGCTCATTAGCTCATTAGCGATGTTATTTGACGTCGTTGAACGTCGCTGAACTGCAAAAAAAAAAAAAAAAAAAAAAAAAAAAAAAAACCAATTTGTTTTCTATCCAAAAACTATCAGCAGTTATGAAGTCACAGTTTGTTTTCACATGTGATATGGTAATGGATTGTGGAGAGGACATTGGTTATTTAGATTGTAAATTTGTGTCATGAATGTCATATTTAACTGTTCACTAGTATTGTATGGTCATGGACAACTTCTACACAATGTTTTGGCTCTTCGAACAAATCATCATAGCACCAGAATAGTATCAACTTAGGAGAACCTAGGGTAGTTATGCTGACGTACTAGCACGGGTGATTTATGAACTTTTAGTGGGATCGTTACCCATACTGAAATAATCGTTGTCTAACCAATCTACAATTCATGATGGCTTGTGGTACTAGTGGCCTTCATATAGTTAGTCTGCATGCTAATGTTATCTGTTTGTAGGCCTAATCTTTGATGCATAATGGACACTTGACATATATTGTAATTATGAAGGCTAACGAATATCTTATGCATGGACACATAGTATGCATAATGTTTATATATATAATGAATGATATTGTTGTATGAACTTGGAAGGATGGTATTTTATCATTTGACACATGTATGCTTGATATGTCATGTAATTTATCCTAAGGCAAGATTAGAAAGACCACATAATGTGCTTGCACTCACTAATATCAACATGTTGGTTTGGTGGTGTCGGCGAGAGGTCACTATTCAGTACTCATATATTGATCCTCCCACTAGATCTTTATAGGTGCAGAGTTTGCTTGGATGCGCTGAGGCATTGGAGTTCAGTAAGCAATTGTAGCAGATCAGTTGAAGAAAATTTTGTTTGTATATAAAAGACATAATATATGGAACACCATGTATTGTATGGTTCTTGAGTTGTAAGTCTTGTGGCACGTTTCATTATATTGATAGAGAAAGAGAGAGAGTCTATAATCAAGTTATTATTTGGCTTCGAACCATTGTAATTTCGTTGCTATTATCAATAAATAAACAAATCATTTTGTATACTTTGTGTATATCGACTCTATTTATTTGCGTTGCAATAACTTTGATTTTTGAGATCGCTTCCATTGACGTGTATTTTGGTGCTAACATTGTACAAGTACAAATTAGACTTGTACAACATCACATTTAGTGGCGATTGTCGATCCTTTGGGATCAGTAGGGGTGTAAACGAGCCCGAACGGACACAGATAATCACTTTTCAAGTTCGGACGAAAATAAAAATGAGTTTGGGCTGAACGGACACGGACGGTCCATTATTTGAGTTCGGACCGGACGGACACGGACAGTCACTGTTCGTTAATTCAATGGGGCAGTCCGCGGACAAATTTGGACCATCTTAAATATATGATAACTTTGGATAAGATCTGATTGTAGCAAACTTACAGAGATTGGTTCACATACATGCATAATATAATAACTTAACTCGTTGGCATACATTAATTCCAGATGTTACTTGGTTGGTCACATTCAATAATGCAATTTTTGATTAGTTTAGGTATCGCTGAAAAATTGATATGTACACTGATCACTGCACGTATTAAAGTAATTAGATTTACCAATCAGTATCGATTTACTTTAAGTCATTGTAAACCAAGCATGTATTACAAGACATACTTGATGGCGGCCTTAAGCTCCCCAAACCTAATGGCATTCTCGTCATAATATGACATAATTGATGCAAAACCAAAAGGAATCTCCACTATCAGACCACGGACAAATTCGGACCGGACATGGGTATAGCCGTGTTCGGGTCCGATTTTTAAACGGACCAAAAAAAATATCCCAGCTCTGTTTGTTAATTCAATCGGACGGCCCGTGGTTGAACCATTTATCGAACCAGACTTGTACTGACAATCGGAGTGCTTTGTTCATTTTACAGTCCTAGGGATCGGAATGTAACATGAAGAAATTTTGGATTTAAGATTCTGAAGAATTTTTTTCCCTCGCTCCTATTTTCATTGTTATGAATAACAGAAATCTATTTGTACATCCAAAATGTCCCTCCAAACTATCCCTTATTACGTGACAGCTGAGATGGCATCTGACATGTCAGCTAATATGGCAAATTCCAACCCAATTACCCAATCCTTTAATGTTAATGTTAATGCCAATATTAATATTAATGTTAATATTAATTTTAATATTAATATTAATGTTAATTTTAATTTATTTTTATTTTTATTTTTACTTTTATTTTTATTTTTATTTTTATTTTTTAATATTTATTAATTTTAATTTTAATTTAATTTTTAATTTTATAAATTGACTTGTCAGCTGTCATATCAGACGACACGTAAGTTGCCACATAACAAAAGATACTTTGGAGGAATATTTTGGAGGGACAAATATTATTTTGGGGCAGCCATAATTGGGGGATGGTGAAGCCAGGGTTATACAATTTTGTCATTTTTTCATTGTCCGTCAACTTTGTCAGTTCAGGTTACCAACTTTTCCAAAAATAGTTTAGGGTACTATTAACATATCAATTATGAAAGTTTGGGTTAACAAATATATATATATATATATATATATATATATATATATATATATATATATATATATATATAGAGAGAGAGAGAGAGAGAGAGAGAGAGAATTGGTAATTATGGTGAACGCTCACACTGGGAATCGATCTCCTGACCATTCGGGCCGCATGCCTTACCACTACCACTAGACTAGGAGATCATTGGCTATATATATATATATATATATATATATATATATATATATATATATATATATATATATATATTTTTTTTTTTGTGTGTGTGTGTGTGTGTGTGTGTGTGTGTGCGCGCGCGCGGGGATCAAAAGTCACGCTCGCGGACGGCTTTACTGTGTTCTTTTTGGTAAAAAGCAGAAAGTAGTGTTTTTGTTGATCGTTGGCTTTACTGTGTTCTTTAATGGGTAAAAAGTCACGCCTGCAGACGGCTTTACTGTGTTCTTTTTGGTAAAAAGCATAAAGTAGTGTTTTTGTTGATCGTTGGCTTTACTGTGTTTTTTAATGGGTAAAAAGTCACGCTCACGGACGGCTTTACTGTGTCGGCTTTACTGTGTTCTTTTTGGTAAAAAGCATAAAGTAGTGTTTTTGTTGATCGTTGGCTTTACTGTATTTTTTAATGGGTAAAAAGTCACGTACGCGGACGAGGACACCTTTAATGTAATATTTTTGGTAAAAAAAAATAGAAAGTACTGTTTTTGTTGATCGTTAGCTTTACTGTGTTCTTTAATGGGTAAAAAAAACAGTACAATCTCTAGCCTAGTGGTATTAGAGCGGACACCTGGAGGGGCCGGCAAGGTTCGAGCCCCCCAATTGTGTGTGTGAGTGGGATTTCAAAAAAAAAGATATTATTGTCCTAATTTTGGGAACCTCAACAGATAATGACTGCCCTATTTAATTGACAGATGACCCATGTAAATAACGAAAATAAATATTTTTTTCAATAAAACAAGGGGCTCCGTTTAAATGATTTGTCTAGGACCCCAAATGTCTTGAGACGCTCACGACGGGCTCTGGTATCAAGCCACATAGCCCATGTACATTGATTTAGCATACATAGGGTGACCAATTTTCTTCCTCAGCCATCTGGATGACATGGTCTTTATCATTGAATACATGTATGCCAATTTTTTTTTTCTCAAATCATTTCCCGACTTTCTGGCAGTACTGACATGGAATAAAAGAAAAACTTTGTGATATTATTCGATTCTTGGAAGGGATAATGGCGAATAAAGATGATAGCTGCCCTCCCCCACCAAACAATATACAGGTGATTGATTATTCTGTGGGAAGGCATGTGATCAAAACTCGGGCAAGACTTACTTTTGGTTCGCAGAATCATGAGATTGAAAAAGGAAACGAATGTGATTACTTTTCTATATTTGGATGTCAGAATTGAGGAAAAAAGTAAAGTAATTTCTAATGGAAAGAACATTAGAAAAAATAATGATTATATCCATCCAAGGAAAAATTCACCATCTTGACTTTTCCGTCCAATTTTTTTGATATTTTCAAACACCGAAAAAAAATCGTTAGAAAATTTTAAATTTTTAAAGGAAATATAAATACCAAGAAATTGATTTCCTTTCCGCGGCCATGAAGATCCCATAACTTAAAAAAGTTGACAATAATACCGAAGAATGTAGTTCTACTTTGGACCCATTTTGATTCAAAGTTGTATCCGAAGGTGCAGAAGCAGTTTGTAAGTTTTGAGACTTTTGGAGTTTGCACTTGAGCTTTTACTCCCTAGACATTAGCAGAAAAAAATTTGTTTTGAGTTTGGCCTTCTTCATCATTGGATATTATTGGATTCCCGTTCCCACTTTGCATAAGAGTCTAAGACTAATTTTGGTCAAGATGATCGAAGCCATATCTTGTGCGTAGCTTTATTCCCATAAAAATACGAATTCCAATACAACTCGAGTTACAAATTTCAATACATAATTGTACATTTCCGATGGAATTATATCAACTTGTTTATATACTCTACAGGTAGTCCAAATCCTTAAGGGTTATTTAGTTTAAGGGTCTCGTATAATAATCAAAATTTATGTTTAGATTTTTATATTGTTCAGAAAAGAATTTGGGTCTCGTCTTGATGATGTACTTGGAATAGCCGTCAAAAATGGAGATATAAGTGCAAATTCCACTTGTAAGACATTTATGAGATGTGTTTTTTAGTTTTTTTTTTCTCTTTTCTAAATTTTAGCATCCAATAGATCGATGTTATAGATTGGAAGAAACAAAGATGATAAATATGTTTCGAAATGAAACAAGTGTCTCGCTACAGTAGGACTGAGGGGGCATGCTCCCCATGTTGTAGAGGTGGCTAGTGTTCAATGGTGACGAGTGCAGACGAAGGCTGCAGGGCTGTAGCAGTTTTCGACAATTTTTCTGCAGTTATCATGCATTTTCCTGCCATGATGGCCTAATCTAATTTTGTGATCAGGAAACGAAGTGTGGGTAGCTTGATGTAGAAAATCTTACACAAGGACATTCCATACAAAGTTATCACTCAACAACATATATGTGTGTCGTAAGCTTGTCCATGCATCAATTGTTAAGGAGTCATATAATATATATGTACTGCCATGAGTTCGTCCGTGCAACTAACTTGTTAAGTCTGCAAGCAGATAATATTAGAATACAGTCTAACTATATGAAGGTCACTACGAGCACGTCGTCTTGGACTATTTATGGTTAGAAGGTGATCCTTCACGTGCAGGTAGCGAGTCCAACTGAAGGTCTCGAATCACCCGTATTGTGATGCGTCCTTCCAATCTTGGTAGCTAGTCCCGTTGAAGGTTCCGTAATACATGTGCTAGTAATTAGTCAGCACTTATTATCCTTGTTATGCCTAGGCCGAACCGTTTCCAATGCCTCGACAGCCGTTCGACGAACCAAACCTTGTGCACAAGTTGTCTATGACCATACAAACACGTAAAAAAGTTAACTATAAATCATATGCATGGTCTAAAAAATATATATATAAACTTCTACTCAATGTTATTCCTATTGGCAATCCATCGGTCCCAAACCATTCTAAAACACATCCGACTATCTCGTGGTACCAAAAACACCGACCATTTTGTACCAAACCACATCCAAACCTGTTAGTCCCGGGGCTTGATCAAAGATGGAAAAACAGATGCAATCGAGATCTGAGATGTCCCACAAAACTTTGCAGAGAGCAAACTCAAGATCTACGATGGTATAAAAAATCAAATAGCCAAATTACAATCTGAAGGAGGGAAAAAGAGAAGAGAAGATCTCTCGTTCTTCCTTGCAAACGTGTTGCAATTGGGACAGAACGAGTTACAATAAAACTAGAGAGAGATGAGAAGAAGAACAATGCTGGGGTGTCAAAACACCGTTGCTCAAAGCAAGATTCGCCCCACACGATCTGCTTCCAGGAACCAGCAAGTTGAATAACTTGTGGAACGCTCGATGTCACCTCTGTTCTGACTCCTCGGATGGACTTGCAATGGCGGCAGCAGCTCTCTCTCTCTTTCTCCTTTTCTGACTTGTATTTTCGTAGTACCCACAAAGGAGGCCAGAAGAGAGTATATATAGAGAGAGGGTGGAAACCCTAGCCGCCTCTTCAGTTATGGAAAGATTGAATCAAATCACAAAAAGATAGCAACGAATTAATTCTAATCCCACAAAGATAGGAACTGAATTAATTCAAATCCCACAAAGATAGTAACGAAATTAATTCAAATCCCACAAAGATAGGATCTGAATTAATCGCATTGATTCACCCTTTCCATAACCGATTTGAAATCTGCACAGTCAGCGTAGCCCTCCATGCGGCAGCAGCAGCCTGACCGCTTGGGCCGCATGGACCGCATGAGCCGCATGGACCGCATGGACCGCATGGGCCGCATGAGCCGCATGGACCGCATGGGGCTTAGCTCCAAGTGGAATTAATCCAAGAGAATGACAAAAGCATTAATGCTTAATCCTTGGAGCCTTATTCTTACCTCCTAGTAAAATCACCCACATGGTTCCCTCCTTAGGGTCACCACCCCATGTGCATCTCTCAACAACACACCCAAGTATATATGTTGAGATAACTCATGGTGCTTTTCCAATGTGGAACTAAAATTTTACAAGGCATGTTGAGAGCAAGCTCTCTCCATGTAAATAAAGCACCAACAAAACCATTATGTGGTACCAAACCACATCCATACTACTTCCCATAAGAAACTCTTACAACATAAATCTCGTACATAGATGTGCCTAACAGTTTACAGTCCAGTGATCTAATTCTTAGCATTTACAATATACTATCCATATATGTCTACAACAATAGTAAAACATTCCATATTTCTATAATAAATATACAATATAACATGTCTCTGTATAACAAGTTAAAAATAATCAAATTAATTTTCCCTTAGCCTCCTTTAACAAGATAAGAAACCCTAACTTAGCGCTTAAGCTAGCTAACAAGAATCTCTAAATCATTGATTTCCCATTAAATCCTCCCAAATCCTGTTGATATCCCCGAACTGTCCAACAATGTCATACTAGGGAGGTTTAGATTCTCGTTTCAAATATGTCTGTGCACGAGAAGAAACAAATTTGCAGAGCTTGCAAAACTGGTATGTTGCTGGCGTACCGCTTGCAAAACTGGTACGACGCTTTAGACTTTTCCAACCTCTTCAAATCATACATGCAGGCTTTGCTTGGGGGTGGGCTGGAACTAGGAATAGACGTACGTTTCCAAGACCCGCAGTTTCGATTCGGTTCGAATCGTAAAAAGTCTAAATAAGTCGGTTTCTAAAATTTGGAATTTAAACAAGACGGATACTATTTTCAAAATAAACGGGACCTCGGACCAACCCGTTTCTAGGGATATGTATTTTTTTTAATCAATTTTTAGAATTTTTTTGCTATTATAGTCTATAGATAATAGAACATATTATTGTTTAGTAAACAAATTCTAAAAATTTGGGAAGACATAAGACTATTTTTGTTCTTATAAATAATAGAACATATGTAAATGTTTACTATTCAAGAATTTTATTTTTACTTTTTTTGGACTCGTTTGGATCCGCGGGTCGGTCCGGTTCGAACCCGTTTTGAATGGGTCGAACCCGTTCCGGTTCCAATATTTTTACATCCGTCCCGTTTCGTCCCGCCAATTTACAGGTCTGGTCCGGATCCATCAAATTTGGGCCCGGTCCGACCCGTGCCCACCCCTAGCTGGAGCCCACCCCAAAAAAGTACTTCATTTTTCTATATTTTTTTTATATAGATTAATCTACTTCCAGTCACCAAATTTTTGATAGTTCGTTTCAGCTATAGTTTTTGGATCCGATCCTGCATGCATGGATTCCCAACACAAAAAAAATGTGAACTTTGAAAGTTAATAATTAACCTAGTACTCATTAAGTGAGAACTAAAGCCCAAGTCAAGTCTACCATTAAGTCATCAAAAAAAAAAAAAAATAATAAAAGGAACAAAACGTGTATAATCCTCCCATATATTCCCGACCTTGGTGTTCAAGTTATCATCTCAAAAAAAAAAAAAAAAAAAAAAAAAAAAAACGAAGGCGAGAGAGACAAGAGGAGCCGAGTCTGTCTTAACAAGGAGGAGATGGCCTTCGTGCGCTGCCCGCTGCTGCCGCGCCAGGAGATGACGGTCAACGAGTTCAAGGCGTGGCTGAAGCAGTTCGACTCCGACCGCGACGGGGCGATCAGCGGGCCGGAGCTGCACCGGGCGCTCAAGGCCCTGCACGCGTGGTCCGCGTGGTGGAGGGCGCGCGAGGGGCTGAGGGAGGCCGACGCCAACGGGAACGGGAAGGTCGACAAGGAGGAGCTCGGGAGGCTCATCGGCTACGCGCAGCGGCGCCTCCACATGAAAATATACGCCGACGACTACTGCTGAGCTAGACATTCCGCTCCGCGGGGACGAAAAGTCTATAACATAAACTTGGATCTAGTCGTCTTCTTTCTTTGTTTCTTGAAGTGTGACAAGAATATCCTAAGATCGTAAATGAGTGGTTTGAAAAGAAAAAAAAATTGTGGAAGCGGTGGACTCTAATCTTGCCTATGTAGCTTCGCCTTGCTCAATCAACAAAGGCTAATGGAAACTGTATTTATGTTTGATTTTCTACTTTTTATAGTTCTTGTAACAAATGTTATGTTTGCAACAGAGTGAGGCTGTAATTCTTGTCTGAATCCTTTTCCTTCTCATCTCTGTATTATACATTACGAAAATGCTAAAGAGCATGCGTTCTCTACCTATCGGGCGCGGCCGCGGACATACATGTTCCAAATCCATTGCCTCCCTTGTTTGTGTGGGATCCGGGTTTTTGTTATTAGTTAATATTTAACTACCAATTAGCTGTTGTTAATAACTAATAAACTTATGTGATAATTATCCTCAATATTAGTTAATTAATTACCATTTTATTGATTTCTCAAATAAAAACTAACTATGTATCTTAAATGTTACAATTATGCTATTTGGCTCCCAAAATATTTGGGTGATGCCATCTCCCATTATGTGGCATCTGACATGACAGATGACATAACAGTTGACATGGCAAATTTTAACCCAAAAAATTAATTACCCAAATTTTGTAATGTTAATGTTAATGTTAATATTAATATTAATATGAATATTAATGTTAATATTACTATTAATGTTAATGTTAATATTAATATTAATATTAATATTAATATTAATATTAATATTAATTTTAATTTTAATTTTAATATTAATGTTAATGTTAATTTTAATATTAAGGTTAATCTTAATGTTAATTTAATGTTAATTTATTAATTTACTATTAATTTTAATTTTAATTTTAATTTTAATTTTAATTTTAATTTTATTGTTAAATTTTGCCATGTCAGCTGCTATGTCAGCAACTATGTCATCTGTCACATAACGGGAGATGATATAACCCAAAAATTTTGGGAGCCAAATAGCATTTTTGTAAATGTTAATTAATATCTTGCTTGCTAATAAGATGGACTAATTATCCAAAAACCTTAATACAAATTAAGACTAAAAGTAAAAAATTATATTAAAAAAGCAATTTTGTTGTATGACTAGTGCTAGCTCACTACTAACAAATGCTGATGTGGTGGAGAGAAGTAACCAAGTTTACAGGTTTAGCTAGTCAACAGATTTTGGAAAATATTCATTAAACATTTCTCTTATGTTAATTGGCTCCCAAATATTTTGGGTGATGGCATCTCCCATTATGTGGCATCTGACATGGAAAGTGACATGACAGCTGACATGTAATATTTTAACCCAAAAAATTTATTGTTAATGTTAATGCTAATGCTAATTTTAATTTAATGTTAATATTAATTTTAATGTTAAAATTAATATTAATGCTAATTAATGTTAATATTAATATTAATATTCATGTTAATTTGAAGTTAATATTAATTTTAGTATTAATTTTAATGTTAATGTTAATATTAATTTTAATGTTAATGTTAAAGTTAATATTAATGTTAATTCTAATATTAATGTTAATGTTAATGTTAATTTTAATATTAATGTTAATGTTAACCAACTAAATCTGTAAAATTGGTTACCTCTCTCCGCCACATCAGCATTTGTAGCACCCAGTTTCTAAAATGAGGGTAATTTTAAAATTTTGTAATTATAATTATTTAATAATGATATTTAAACCATATTATGATTTTTGGTGATTTTTAGTTAATTTAAAACTATTTAAAACCACGACTTGTGATTTTGATGTTTTGCTAGTGCAACCTTAGAGATTTCTTAACCTAGAGACTAACCATGATCATATGAGCCTAGCCATAGGTTTAGAACATCAAGTTAGGGCTTTTTAGCCTAAGGGATATTTTGGTAATTTACTAGGAATTATTGGAATTATTGGATTTATGTGAATTATTATTATTTAATTATTGTCATGAGAGCCCCTAACCTAGTTTACCCTAATCTAGAGGTTAGACACTAACCTAGAGACTAGAGGATGGATATTACATATTAGTCAAGGTAGGAAAATATCTAAGATATTTACATATTAGCTATTTTCCTTGAAAACCTCAAAAGATCTATTACTTTGGCATGAAAGTCCATACCTTCACCATGAAGGAAGGCAAGAGGACACCCCCCTTGCCATGGCAGGCCAAGGGCACCCCCCTACCATGACCCCTTCCTATATGTACACCCCCCCCCCCCCCTTCATTCATGCCCATTTTCATACTACCAAAAATCTAGTTTTTCCCTCTACCTTCACAACCTCATAACTTCACCATTCTAGCTCCAAATTGAGCCGAATTTCTTGCATTGGAACCCCCTACTGTTGAGGATGCTAAGGGAGACTAGCTAGCCAGGTTACACAAGCTTTTGGCATCATCAATCGAACAGGACACCCCCCCCCCAAAAAAAAACCTTGTTTCTTGAGTTTTCACTCAATAGGTAAACACCCTCAAAACCCTATTAATATTGTGATTCTCTTCATGGTTGCATGCATCTAGGTACCATGGACCTATAGGCCATGTTTGGTAGGATAGGGATGTGGTTTGGTGTCCGTATCGGACACGTATCCAAGGTTGAAAAACAGTGTTTGGTGAAATACCACTTAGGAATAAAAGTTAGTGTTTTGTAAAACAAAATACATTTTTGGGTAGCCCTAGACTTGTAGGACACGAAACCATCAGACTGAGCACAAAATTGTGCCGTGTCCGTGTCCAAATTGGACACGAACACGCTGTGCACACACAGTGCACTGTCCCCTGCTACCCGATCCCATTTTCTCTGTTCTTGACACGTGGACACGTGCCACTTGGCACAGAGGTAGGGGCAACCTCTGACAGGACCTCCCTCGAGTCTCACAACTTCTCGAGTCGTGTCGGACACGAAAATGCGTTCGCATGGGTCATGCACTGCACTGCACGAACACGTTTTTCTTCACTGACTCGCGAGTCGTGTCGACTCTGGACACGTTGTGGACACCTCGTGTTGACACGAGTGTGTAGCTCAACGCGTGGGCTACACGTGGACATGACCAAGAGGCCCCACGTGGCTCGTGTCGTGTCCACGAGACACGTGAAACATTGTACGACGCGGTGCTAAACCGCGTGTATCAGTCGAGTTTTCTCGACTGATACGTGTCTCGTGTCGACACGTGAGGAGACGTGGACACGAGACATGCTATCCTAACCCTAGACCAACCCTAGGCGAACCTAGGAACACGACCACGAGACACTTGGACACCTATGTCGTGTCCTAGACCTAGGTGAACACGTGCACGAGACAGTGCACAGACTGTGTTACCCGATTTGGTATTTTAACTCCTGGACACGTTGTGTCGTGTCGTGGTGGACTCCCATGGACACACACGACACGTACACACATGGGGCTAGGGTTACCAACCACTGTTTGTGGGTATTGGTTAGGTTTTTGGTTTCGATTTGGGGTATTCCCAATTTCCTGATACACTGCACAGTAAACCCAATTCTGGATTATTCCCAGTTTTTCCAAAATGAATTTTGAATTGATTTTATTATATATCTATGTGTATATTTGTCTGTATATACACTGTATATATATGTACATATGTATATATATGTGTATGTAAGTGTGAGAGTGTATATATATATGTGTGTATGTAGGTATATAGATATATGTGTGTATGCATGTATTGTGTGTGTATGTGTCACGCCCTAGTCCCAAAATAGTAGGACTAGAAACGTATCATGCCAGGTGTATACATACGAGTAAATATACGGCTCGTATGTATACATAAGCTGTAAAATATAGAAAGCCAAGACACCAAATCTCATCCACAAAGATAGATAATAATATAAAAGTAACTTTGAGTTTGTCATGTACACAATAGTTGGACGGAGACAAAGTACACTACCAACCAAATTAAACATGGAAAAACATACAAGGAAAGAATTTAGCAAGCGAGAGCAAGTGACGAGCCCAAGAGCAATCATCACGAAAGAAGGAATGGCCTTAGCTAGAGCACCTGCAAGAATTCACGAAACACACCTGGAGAGATAACCAGGTCCTCAAAGGGACGTAACAAGACACATAATATCATGCCAATAAACTGAATAATAAAGCTCAACAGAAAAGTATGCATGAGTAAAGGTTCCTAACCATTCTATGTGGAATGCACTTTAGAGGACAACGTTCTACGCAGGGGCTGTAACGGATTCACGCAAGCAAGTAATAGAGAGTGGCCAGCAAGTAGCGCTCATCCGAGACGCTATCGACCTGGGCAGAAGGTAGTGCTCATGAGAGTCACCCTCGGCCCAAAATGTGTGTAAAAATAAAATGTAGCCCCTACGCTAATAACTGTCCCCTCCCCCCAATGATACTATACATGTGTCGACTCCAGGACACTGTTTAATCCTTAATAACTGCCAAGTCTTCTACACAAATCTATTAGCAGTTATATCCTAACGCACGGCCTGTACGCGCCAATGATCAGTCAGCACGCAAGTCCGCATCTATATGCGACTCACAACTCACACATAATCCGTGGCACATCGTGACAGTTTATGAGATGCACTAAACCTACGGTGGTCCCTTAACTCTAAGCCAATTGCATAAGTATAATAATTTGCATCTATATATGTTTTTGAAAGAACAACATAAAGAAAAAGCATACATGATATTGAGCAAGAAATTAAACAGTAAAGGCAAGATGTCTTGCCTGGGTGTCGTCTGGTGTGGTGCGATGATCCAACAAGTCATGTTTTGTCTACTAGCCGGTGTCGATGTGTAAGGGTCCAAAATTCATGAGAAGTAGAAACACACCATCAGGCGTGATAAATGATGATAAACGAGGGGAGTTTGTGGGAAAAAAATCACTCATAATACTTTTTAGAAAATATTTATACGATTAGTCTAAAATATACTTTCGCAAATATTTGTAAATACTTGAAATCCGTATATAAATTTGGTAACTACTTTTATTTAGAAAAATATATAAAAATCATAATCTAAAAAAATTATTTGTGATCAAAACTATAATTAAATTTTATTTTAGAAATAAATAAATAAAACTTAATTTTAGAATATCATAAAATATTTTAGTAATATACTTTAGGCCAAAACTCTATTTGAAATTACTATAGGCAAAAATTCTCATATCCTAAATTTTGCAAATCATTTTAATATTAATGATATAACAGTATTAATAATATATTTATAATACTGAAATTGATTATAATAATAATAAAAATAATAATAATAATAATAATAATAATAATAATAATAATAATAATAATCATTAATACCTTTAATAATCTTCACAGCAATCAATCCTCCCCCCCCCGACTCAAAATAATAGAGAGAGAGAGAGACAGGGGAACTTAAGAGAGGAGTGAGGAAAGAGAGCGGAGAGTTTACCTCGGGTCGCGCGCACGGGGGAACTCGTCGCGGGGGCTCGGCGCTGACGCCGGCGGAGGGCTCTCTCCGTGCGGTGGCGGAGGAAGCTCGAAGGGGCGCCGGCGGTTCGAAACGAGGCGCTCAGGCGGCTGGGAAATGGCCTGGCGGATCTCGCCGGCGACGCAAGCGCCGGCGGCTCGAGCGCTCGTGGAAGGGGAGGGCGGTGCCCCGGTGCTGAGGGGGTTTCGCAGAGGAGAGCGGCTCCGGGCGGAGACTCGGCGGATGGGCGCCGGTGGAAGGCGGAGGAGTTGACCTAGCGCGGTTATGGAGGGAGCGCGGCCGCTTGGATCTTCGACGGAGGTGGCGAGGCCCAACGGCGGCGGCGGGTTAGCTTCTCTCTCTCTCTCTCTCTCTCTCTCTCTCTCTCTTCCGATGATGTGGTTTAGTGTGTGGCGGCGGTCGGAGGAACCCGTCGCGGAGGTGCGGCTGAGGCTTGTCGGAGAGACGAGTCTGGTGAGAGGAGGAGAGGGTGAGCGTGGCGAAGGGGGCGGCCACTCCGGTGGGGCGGTTCGGGATATGGGTAAAGTGGCTGACGATGGCGACGGGTGCTGTCGGAACGGGGTCGGGGAGGAACAGGCAGTGTTGGAGGCCGGAATGATGGAGGTGACAGCGACGGGTAACGCCCGGAGAGGTGGCGTGGAGGCTGAGTTAGGTTTAGAATTGAGTCGTCGTGTCGGGAGTGTCCGACACGGCTGGGTGGACGTCCGGGTTTGTCGGACGTGATAGGATTATTGTATTTGTACAAATAGAATATAGTGGATGAGACACCGACACGATGCACGATTTGGTTGTGGATAAAAATTTGCTGGAGGAGTACCTCTCCTTTTATAGGAGGTGGGAATTCCCAGTAGGATAGGGATTGGGAGAATTTAAATTCTCCCTAGATAATATCATACTATGTTTAAATTCGATTTAAACTAAATCAATCCAAATCAAATCCAATCTAAATAAAATTCAATACTTAATTTTAAAATAATTTAATTACAGTCAATAAAAATCTTTTACAATTTAATTTACCATATTTAATCAAATATTATCATTAACAAAATCCTAAATATTATTTTCATAATTAAATAAATATGGAAATAATTAATTTCGAAAATCACGATAAATACTTAAATATGAAATCATAAAATAGCCCTTAAATAGCAAAAATATTTTAAATATCAACTTTCAAATTTTTGCAAATTATTTGGAATACTTTTCATATAAACCACAATCTTTCAAATCACCCCCTATTTTTAAACGGCGAACAAAATAACTCTTTTTTAGAAATAAAAATATTTATCACATATTATTTTAAAAATTAAATTCTTCTATATATAAAAATCTCTAATAAAATATTTTACAAAAATATGTACCTCGCACATGTTCGCATTCGACGAGCAATTACGAAACGTAAATCTCGCATGCTACAACAATGTAAATTCATGTGCGACGTGTAGATACGAAATACAAAATAAATACAATAATAATAAAAAAATCATACTAGAAATTTTAGGGGGTTTACATCCTACCCAACTTAAAAGAATTTCGTCCTCGAAATTTCGAAAAAATTAGGGTAGGTAGAAGGGGGTGAAAAGAGTTTATTGATAAGCAATCGATCAATTATCTGACGGGGTGAAGGAAAGGCATACAACAGAAAATAAATAATCTTTTAATAATCGGAATTTAGATGTCTAAAATGAATAGATTCTCGGCATAGTGTAGACGATGATCATATGACACCCATCAATCTCAATTTTCAATCAACACTATCCTAAATCTTTAAATGTATAACACAAAATAGGTTAATACTTTCTCGACAAAATTAAGAGCAAAAGCTCAATATTTGAGTTGTGTTCAATATCGTCAAGATTCTCGATTCGTCACTATCCTTTTATTCATAATAACTCTTTTTTTCAAAAAGTTTGATTTCTTCTTGAGATTCATATTCCAATAAACTTAAGTTCATTTAAGATACCCTCTTCCTTTTTCTTCTTAATTTCATAAAATTTTGAACTCCAAAATTTCACCATCTTCAAAATATTAAATTCAATATCCCATATTTGAAATTTAATAAGTCCACGAAGTTGAATTCAAAAATCTCTAATAACTTCTCTCACATATCTATATATATCCATTTTCCTCAAAACAGATCTTTAATATGTTTAATCAAATGTTAAATCAACATTCTTTGTAGGAAATTCGTACTTATCCTTAAAGTACCCAAAATAAGCTAGCACCTTCAATATTTGTTGATCATATCTTCACAACACAATCCTTTATCATTACAAATGAAAATCCTTTACCTATTAGCGTCTTCTTCAGGAATTGGAATACATTGATCTTTTAATTCATGATGGTAAAAATGAAACCCGTCTTACTTCATATTCATAATCATCTTAGGGTCGTATTCCTTAATTCGTCAAAAATGTAAGCAATTTCTTTCTTCAACCATTGGTTATCCTTGAAGCCTATTCTCTTCATAACACTATAATTTATCGAAGGCAACGTCAACATTGTCTTTATCGAGAATTTGCATTCATCAATTTAGTATATAAATTTGGTTCTTAAACCACCAACACTTTAAGAATTTTCCACTTGATTATATAGTTACCTTAAAACAAAATTTAAAATTCGCGAAGTCTATTTATCCTCGAGTGTTTCATCATAACATAATATATCCTCCCTTACTTCATTGATTCGGATTTATCGCACACTTATTTTTGTCCCATCTACACCTCGTAATCTTGTAATTATCTCAATCAACTACATTTTTTTATCCATGCTGTGGGGTTCTCCAATCTAACCTCTACTAACCAAAGATTGTCATGATCAAATTTTATTTTGCATAAGGGAATCAAACAAGGAACAAGGTTGCATAACCAATGGAGAATTCATAGTGAAATATACGAAAGCAATTTAATTGTAAGGGAGAAAAGTAAGTGTTGCTAATATTGCATGAAGAGTAAAAGGTGTTATGGGTCTAAGTAAATCAAGATAATACAAGAAAATAAAATGATAAGGGTTAAGCAGTCAAGATAAAACACAAGGTTAAGCATTTAATAGATCGCAATCACATATTAGGTCGAAAAATTGAGTCGAGGTTGAGTCTGTATCGGTACCATGGTAAGGTTTATAGTTTAGTCTTCATGACCTGAAAGTCGTACCATAAAAAATAGAGTACAAGGGGACGTGTTTTAGTGGGACATGATATACCTACATGAAGGTGAGCTCGTCTAGGTTTTGCATGTGAAATTTGGGGGAAGGAAAAGTCTAGTTTGCGCTCCAAATATCAAAGTCACGATAAGGAACGCCGGATGATCAAAATAGAAAGTGGGTTTTCGTAAGGTATTAATTAATGCACCAAAATAAAAGGTTAAAGCACGAAAATAAAGAATATTATGAATCTCGTAGGTCAAGGTAAAATAAGTTAGAGACACAGTTTCTAGAGGGAAGATAGTCTCATAGATAAGGGTATGGTCAAGGGAATGATTCCAATCATTTCTAAGTTTCAAACAATTTAGAGGGTCACGAATAAGGATCTAGATTTTGAGGGAAGGTCGAGTAAGTCAAAGATATGTTCATCGGTTTCGTCGATGACTAACTTGAGTATATGCAATATCATAATCATAGGTGGTATGGCAATCTAATGTGGAATACTTCTATCTCACTAGGGTGACCTTACTTGCTTCTTAGTCCTCTACCAATATATGATTTAATCTACAATTTTAAGTTCTTCGAAAATTTCTCAATAAAATTTCCAAGATACTCCGCCAAAATTTCAATTATCTTAAACTGTCAACTTTAATCAAAATTCTAAATTTCTAGTCAATCTCGAAACAACCCTTGTATATTGTAAATCGAATAATTATTATCATTTTTTTTCCAAACCTTAAACGCAACATTTAACAAGTTTATCAGCCGAATTTCATACTACAAAATGGAACATTTAAATAACTCCCGAATTTAATTATATATCCTTCAAATGTGTATATCTAGCTTCCAATAAGTCACAACTACTCTTCAATTGTATTTTTTTACCAAAATATAAATGTCCATAATCAAGGCTTTAAACTCAAAATCTAAATAACTTGATAAACAATAGATCATATGACGTAATTTTATCCATCGTCCTCAAAGTTTGGTCAATCGTAATCCTACTTTAACATTAAAAAAATTTAAGATCCTTTCTCAAATCAAGTTTATATCCCTTCAAGGACGTATAGCTACCACTCGATAATCATAAATGTTCAAAGACCTTCAAAAATTAAAACGCAAAATCAAATCAATTTGTTTTCCCGATCTAGCTATCCTCTTGTGTATATCACCTTGTAATATCAAATTAAAATTCCAACTATCTTTTGGAAGCGGTAATATGCTACTACCCAACTTGGAATTAACTAATCCTTAAAATCATAATTCTAGGAAAATAAATACCTTTATAACTCAAATAAAATTTTAATGCATATTAATTGTCAATGCAATCCATCTAGCCATGTGTTTAACCTATGGGCATATACTATTGTAGTCATCATTACTAAACACGAAACTAAGAATTTAAGGTAGAAGGAGCCAAGCAAGATGCAAGTCAAGGAGGTCGAACGAGAGTTCGGAATTTGATGTCAATAAAGGATGTCAAGTAAGTGGATGAGATTCTAGACTCTAATCCTATATTGCAGGCCCGTTCGGTACAGTCATGTAACCGAAACGGCAAACTAGACCTGCATGGGCCACCACAAAAATATGTCACGCCCCAGTCCCAAAATAGTAGGACTAAAAACGTATCATGCCAGCTGTATACATACGAGTAAATATACGGCTCGTATGTATACATAAGCTGTAAAATGTAGAAAGCCAAGACACCAAATCTCATCCACAAAGATAGATAATAATATAAAAGTAACTTTGAGTCTGTCATGTACACAATAGTTGGGCGGAGACAAAGTCCACTACCAACCAAATTAAACATGGAAAAATATACAAGGAAAGAATTTAGCAAGCGAAAGCAAGTGACGAGCCCAAAAGCAATCATCACGAAAGAAGGAATGGCCTTAGCTAGATCACCTGCAAGAATTCACGAAACACACCTGGAGAGATAACCAGGTCCTCAAAGGGACGTAACAAGATACATAATATCATGCCAATAAACTGAATAATAAAGCTCAACAGAAAAGTATGCATGAGTAAAGGTTCCTAACCATTCTATGTGGAATGCACTTTAAAGGACAACGTTCTACGCAGGGGCTGTAACGGATTCACGCAAGCAAGTAATAGAGAGTGGCCAGCAAGTAGCGCTCATCCGAGACGCTATCGACCTGGGCAGAAGGTAGTGCTCATGAGAGTCACCCTCGGCCCAAAATGTGTGTAAAAATAAAATGTAGCCCCTACGCTAATAACTGTCCCCTCCCCCCAATGATACTATACATGTGTCGACTCCACGACACTGTTTAATCCTTAATAACTGCCAAGTCTTCTACACAAATCTATTAGCAGTTATATCCTAACGCACGGCCTGTACGCGCCAATGATCAGTCAGCACGCAAGTCCGCATCTATATGCGACTCACAACTCACACACAATCCGTGGCACATCGTGACAGTTTATGAGATACACTAAACCTACGGTGGTCCCTTAACTCTAAGCCAATTGCATAAGTATAATAATTTGTATCTATATATATTTTTGAAAGAACAACATAAAGAAAAAGCATACATGATATTGAGCAAGAAATTAAACAGTAAAGGCAAGATGTCTTGCCTGGGTATCGTCTGGTGTGGTACGATGATCCAACAAGTCCTGTTTTGTCTACTAGCCGGTGTCGATATGTAAGGGTCCAAAATTCATGAGAAGTAGAAATACACCATCAGTCGTGATAAATGATGATAAACGAGGGGAGTTTGTGGGAAAAAAATCACTCATAATACTTTTTAGAAAATATTTATACGATTAGTCTAAAATATACTTTCGCAAATATTTGTAAATACTAGAAATCCATATATAAATTTGGTAACTACTTTTATTTAAAAAAATATATAAAAATCATAATCTAAAAAAATTATTTGTGATCAAAACTATAATTAAATTTTATTTTAGAAATAAATAAATAAAATTTAATTTTAGAATATCATAAAATATTTTAGTAATATACTTTAGGCCAAAACTCTATTTGAAATTACTATAGGCAAAAATCCTCATATCCTAAATTTTGCAAATTATTTTAATATTAATGATATAACAGTATTAATAATATATTTATAATACTGAAACTGATAATAATAATAATAAAAATAATAATTATAATTATAATTATAATAATAATCATTAATACCTTTAATAATCTTCACAGCAATCAATCCTCCCCCCCAACTCAAAATAATAGAGAGAGAGAGAGACAGGGGAACTTAAGAGAGGAGTGAGGAAAGAGAGCTGTAGAAGCATGGAATTTCACAACCAGAAAGCCCATGCGCCAGACACTACATGCGCCAGAACTCAGACGAAGAACTTCACAGCAAAGTCAATAAGTATAGACATTTGAAGAAGGACTTTTTATTTATATATAAAAGTCTATTACATGTCTAGAAAAGGTTGTACAAAGGAGAATTTCTACAAAGGAAAGAGCCTAAGTCTACAGCCAGCGGCCACCATGCGCCTTCAGATAAGCGCAGTGGCCACCATGCGTCTCCAGATAGGCGCAGCATCACTATGCGCCACCAGTCAGGCGCAGCAGATATCATACGCCTCCATCCAGGCACATCCCATCATCTCTTCAGCAGCTCAGTTATGTGCATCCCTTCAGCCAAATTCTTCCAGCCAGGCTCACCTGGCCGAGCAGAGCCCAGTTATGTGCCGCTCTTCCAACCAGGCTCGCCCGATAAATGCTTCGACACAAAGCATTTAACCCTCTGGCTGGAACCAAGGAAGAGAAGAGCACCGCAAATGCTGTGGCCAGGGGAGGCTTCGAAAGAGCCCCCAAAGCCGAAGGAAGACCGTGATCGAAACCGCGGCTAAAGGAGCAGCTTTCGACATGATCAAAGTGGGAAAACCCCACTTTGCAGGAAGAGAGAGCCTTGCACCGCCATTCCGATCTACGACTCTTCCGGAATAACGGAGACGAGGCTCGAGCATCCCTATCTTTGGATGCAACAGGCACCTTCCGCCTGCCTCAGAAGCCCTCGACTCCGTCTTTTGGAAGTAACAGTCACCTTCAAGTGCATCAAAGACAACACAGCGTCTCATTTTCACCCTCGGGAGCACTTCGTCAACAGAATGCACCCGCATGTTCAAGTTCATGTTGGAAGTACGTGAGGGAATGAGAAGCAAACCTTCTCTCCATGCCACTATTTATAGGCCGGGCAGATCAAACCCACGTGCCAAGTGGATGGCCCTCCGAATTCCGTGCAATGAATTTACATTAAATGGATGAACCGGACGCCTCGAATTCAGCCAAACGGCTATTTATAGCACTCGAAGAGCGAGACAGCCGCATCATTAAAAGACATGTCCGATGCGCCAGCCAGACAGCGCATCACACGGACGTGCCCTTCGGCATCAGGCGCATCACACAGACGCGCCCTACAGTACTCGGCGCATTATAGAGGGTGCGCCCCCACACATCTCCATACCGAGTGGAACGCCAACCGACGCGCCCACTCAGCTGTCCATCGAACGTCACCAACATTAAATGCTGAACTGACAGAGTTGGCAGCACGCCTCCCAAAATCTGAACAGTTGACAGCTTTATTCAGAAAATGAAGCGTCGGCAACGTCAGCATCATCATGACTCTATTCCGACGACTACTGCCACGTGGCCACCCGCATGCGCCTCTACGGCCATGCGTCCACACCCGCATGCGCCTCTACGGCCATGCGTCCAAACCAGCATGCGCCTCAAAAGCCATGCGCCTCAGACCCTTCACTGATCCCTAAAGACAGAAGAAGAGCCTCCGGTTGAAGTTTTGCATGCGCCTCAAAAGCCATGCGCCCCAGACTGATCTCTGATCCCAAAAGACAGAAGGAAAGTCGCTTGCATGCGCCTCAAAAGCCATACGCCCCAAATGGTTTGTAACACCTAAAGGTTATGAGCCGCAGCCTCCTCCTGCGCCCAATCCAAGACGCAGCTCACCAGATTACTCCTCTCCACCAAATCCGAGATCTTCGAACCATGAGTCGACGACACGTGTCCTTTGACTCAACTCATCCGAGATTTCAGCAACGAAAAGATCTTCCCTCTGCTACGTGCCGGCTCACAACAGCAGTATGAAGAGTTCTCCCCCTCGATCAGGGCACAGCATCCATGCGCCTCCATCAGCAACCTCCACGTGGCGTCCCCACACCGGTGCATCCTACATGCGCGCATGAGCAGCCAGCCTGCAAAACTATAAATAGAAGGATCATCCCCTTCACACACACAGAGAGACTCAGAACATAAGACTCACAGAGAATCCACAACAGAGAATCACCGGAGAGGCAGTTCTAGACACTCAACGTCTTCCTCATCTCAGCAAGCTCCAGCACCCAGAGCAATCAACACCTTCAGAGAACCGATAACCGCCGTCAGCCGGTCAACGGAGTCAACGCATTACCACTCGCTCCATTGGCACTAAGGACCCAGCTTAAACAAAAGTGTACTCCTAGGACTACATCTAAGTCCTATATTGTATCACTGTTCTGTTTGTATTAAGATTTCAATCAAAACAATTTTAATGGCAAACAAGCTGGCGACTCTGCTGGGGACCTCTTTCTCCTCTACCGAGAAAGTCGTGTCACAGGCCGACGACGTGAATGTGGGCTCCTCCCACAAGACGCTGGTAGTGTGCCTCAATCAACAGGCGTACGAGGAGTTCATTTCTGAAGGAAGTACGAGTCCTTCGAAGCGGCTGTCGAAGCCGAAGAAGACCCGCGCAGTCTGGGTGCGCAAAGTCGACGCCTCGGGCACCACCGTTGAAGGGGATGCGCCCGTCCAGCCTTCCCTTCCTGCTGACGTCCTCAGCAGTCAAGGTGCGCCCGCTGATGCAGCGCATCTCTCGGGGAAGCGTGCGGCTGACCACGTTCCCCAGCCATCTTCCTCTCAGGCGAGGAAGATACGTCGACGGAGCAGGGGCGCAGCCAATGCCCTGCACATTATTTCTGATGTGCCACAAAGAGCTTCTGTCTTTGACAGACTCACTCGCTGTAACGGCAAGGAGAATTTAGATGCTGAGTACTATGCGCCCCAGCGAGCTGGTACGAAGAAATCCAAGGCGGCACAGGCCATGCGCCACAAACGTGCTATGCCAGCAGCCGGCCAGAGGCACGCGCTTACAATCACGTGCGCTGCCGATGGCAAGCTGTACAAGGTTGACTCAGGTGCTCCTGCACTGACAACGATTCGACCTTCAAAGTCCTCATCCCGTTTGGGCGCATTCACTGCGTGCACAACCAAGCCGAGAGAGGCAAACTATGTGGTCTTGAACTCCCGCGCCTCCTCTGGTTGTGCGTTCGAGGTCCGTTCAAGTCACTTCAAATGCTGTGGTTCCCCCACTACTGATCGTGATGCCTGCTTGGTATTAGATCAGGGGGCGCAGCACTCACCCGACCACCCCGGCGCTTGGCCCTGCCATGCGCCTGAGAGGGGGTGAGGGTAGCACTCTCCTCCAACGACTTGCGCAACGTGATCACTCACAAGCGCCGGTCAGGAGAGTTGACCAACAAGCACGATGCACCTCTCACGGGGCACACATGTGCAGTGGTCACCATCAACTGCCGTTGCAAGACGGCAGTACCGCCAAAGCAGTCGGTCTTCCAACGGCTACAATCATCGACACCCCTCCGACATCGCCTTGGGACGAAGGTGTCAGCAGAAGTGTCACGCCCCGATCCCGGAGGATCGATAACTAGCCACTGGGCGTGATGCCGTACAAGTCTAGATTGCACTTGTACAAGGCAAAACCATTACAGTTCCTAGTAATTCTCAGAAAACATCGACAATGCAGCGGAACCAAGCAGATAAATTGAAGTCACACAATTTATATAGAATGTATCTCTTCATTGATAATCAAAATGGATTACAAGACTTGCAGCGGAATACAGAGTTTACAACTGTTTACAAGACTCGCAGCGGAATACAGAGTTTACAACTGTTAACAAGACTTTTGAATAGCCAACTGAATGTATACACTTGCCCTTTAGGCTACAAATGAATATACCGACTTCTTTACAATGAACTTGCCAATATGGCTACAATCTCACTGGTACAACTGAGTTCCCATGTTCCATACATTATGTCCCGTATAGCAGAAGACATCGTCTTGCAAGAAGAGCTTCTGCACACCCATCCGATTCATCGATGCCAAGTACTGATTCACAGGATTTCCCCAAGCAAACACCTGTAATATTGCCCACAACGTGGGTCAGTACATCATCAATGTACTGGCGAGCGGTGCTGGCCCAACTCACCTAAGAAGACAGCACTAAGTAATCATGTTATAGAATATTATTAACAGTGGTCTTTCTTGTTGCCTTAGGGTCAATTTCATGTTATAGCCGACAAGAAGTAAAGCATGCAAATCTCATAGCCAACATAATTTAAAGCATACTGTTATCACCCTTTGGTGATTCTTACCCACGGTCATGTAGCCATCCCTGTACATTTATAATACTTACTCTGCCTGCACAAGACATTGTTAGAAACAACATCATGATTCAATATGAATATCACCGTTCAGGTGATTCTTACCAACAGCCGACATCCTTTCCTGTATTTGAGTAATAACTTACTCTGCCTGCATAAGACATCATTAGCACCTGACGTATCTATATGAAGGTCACTGGCGACACGCCATCCTGGACCGTCTTACAGGTATACAGCGCCCTTGTCAGTGCAGGTAGCTAGCCCCACTGCAAGTCCTGTATACCGTGCTACTACTTCAGCACTGCCACTACTTCGGCATTGGTTTCCCCTAGGACGAACCGGGTTCCATGGCCCAGGAATACCGCTCGAGAAACCACCTTGTCGACAAGTTGTCCATGACCATGCAACTATATGCAACTTATCTAAGAAGAAAACATATAATGCATGATAAGGAAAACTAAGCAAAACCATCATTCTCATTCGTATTGCCATCTTGCCATCTAGCCATCTTGCCTTGAGCCAATGCTCACATTATCTTCTGCCCAATCCAGGGTCTTGGCGTAATCAACATTCTACATCGGCGACAGGATAATAGAATGTTGTTACCCAATACCTTGCCACATCTTTGATACCAAACATCTTTCCAACCAAACTCAATGTACTCACCGCCCAATTCCTGGGACTTAGCATCTGTTTTAGCATCCATTCGTTTGAATGCAATTCAAGCATACTCACTGCCCAGTTCTTGGGTCTTAACATCTGTATTGCCATCTATTCATTGAGCCAAAGCTCGATATACTCATCTGCCCAAGTATTTGGGACTTTGCCTTCACCTGTCATGCAATTCATCGCAATAGCGTACAAGCATACAATTCACTTAGCCACAACAGTTTACGTTCATGTGATTATTATCTTTCATTATCTTTCCAAATTCCATGCAAGGTGTTATTGAGCAATTCAACAAGAAACATAGCATACTATCCTTATTTTAAGCGTAAAGCTAAAGGATCTTTGAAGGGTTCAACACTACTCACTTTCATAGGACGATTCCCGCCACGATCGCATAGTCTTCCAAGCGATCCTTCGCATAATCTCAAGTCCAACAAGGCTTCATCGAATCAACCATCCATCATAAGGCATCTTGCGGGTCGGGGCACTACAATATATACCACCCAGAAAAAGTTTCGTCCTCGAAACTTAAAACAAAACTCATCCCCAAAACTTCGACCAACTTTCATGAAACTTCTCTACAATCAACTTGCACCATCTAATATTTCTTCGCAATCTCTCGATTGATTTCAAGTAATGTACCATCTCGTTACAACATCCCAATTGATTCAACATAGTTTACTATCTTTGATCTTTCTTCCGACACTCATGCAAATCCTTAGCACATGATAATCCTTCCCGTGGCTTCGTTTGAATTCAGCATATCACTTAGTTGGAATCATACACATATTTTAGGCATCCCCGAAATACATGTACTTCAGCCAAGTTCAGTGATAGAGAAAGCGAACGAGCTACGGTGTACCTTCCTTTTCGAACATCAATAATTCTTTGAGCATCTCGTATAATCCCACTTTGTTTATTCGATACTCCAACCAATTGATAACACAATAGATGTTGCTAATTCAAGTCAAGACATTTTCCTCAAACGATCCAACATTTTCCAAAGTATTCGGACTTAGATATGTCAAGTATTCCTTTCAAGTTCATTGTCATCCATGCCACCAAAGTTGATAAATCCTATAGCAACATTTTATTTCGATACCCCGATTCTCATCGGTCAAATCTTGTACTCATCATCGTTCGCATCCATACACATTGTTTACAACTTGTAAATTTCCCAATCATGATCCATCTTTCAAATCGTACCATCCTTCAAATTGTACCACAATTTCTCTCTAGCAACATTTCTTGCTGTCCTCCAACATTTTCTCTTATTGATCAAGCCAACATATTTATCCTCTCGTATAGGCAACTATCATATTCCAGCAACATTAATTCTGAGGGTCATTCATATTCACATTCGCCGATCTCGGCTACATGCACTATCCAATTCCGTCATTACACTTATCCTCAATCTTGATCCGGTCAATGAAATTATTCCAACTATCTTAAAGCACTACCAACAGTTTTCGCAGCTTAATATCAATCAACCAATCCAACCAGTTCTAACAATTCCCAACATTTCAACCAAAGCAACTCAATTTCCAAAACCAACATGATCCGTCATCCCATCCAACATTATAACATCAAAATTTCCCAAATATCTATTCAATTCCAAAGCCTACCTTCCAACATATCTTATTCATTCCAACTATACTCATGCAACACCAATAGGGACATCCTACGGTTTTCCAATAGTCAACTTAGCATACAATCAAGTCTCTACGGTCAGCTAATCTAAGCTAAACCAGACATTCAGCTAACCCATATGAGATGAGTAGCTATCAGGGACATACTTATCTCTTATCTTAGAGGCAACCAATTCTCAACATAGGGCAACTCTATGGTCTGACCAACTTAGGGACATGGGACGCCACCCCAAATCTTATGAACTTATACCCAACACGGACAACTGAAGAACATAGCCAACCAATCTGAGACTTAAGCAAGCAACCAACAATCTAGGCAACAAACCGACACTCTAGGCAACCAGCCAACAATCTAGGCAACCAACCGACAATCTAGGCAACTAGCCAACAATCTAGGGTCAAGTCTTTCTACCCGTACTCATACTCGAGTCATACCCAACGAAGTCTCATTCTAGACTTACCCGCAACCGACCAAATCTATCCGACAATTCTATCCAACAATTCTATGGGTCAATCTCGAAGCTATCATATAAAACTCCTCAATAGAATATCCAACTTTCAATTTCCATTTGCATAGACATAGCATCACTTGTTCAATCCGACTTGCATCCTCATATCGTACTCATATGTCTATTCAATCGGGTCAACTATTCTTGAATCATCATCCGACATTGTTATCTCAATACTTTATCACTTATGATCTCTTTCTTACGGTCTCTACGCGACATATTCGTTTCCCACATTCTTAGATCATCGATACGGTCCGTACTCTTTTAACCAACAAAATAAGGCAACTACATAATCATATTTCTTCCGAGGCATCCTTTATAAATTTTCTAGCACAAATACGGTCATCTCTTAGCAATCCCCGTTAACCATCAATATTCGTTTTGCATCATCTCCTTGTGATTCTATAAGAAGATTTACTATTCATGCACCAATCCAATCTCTATAGCACCAATCATCTCGCATCATATATTGGTCATCTTAGTGGACATGACATAACTCATCGGCTAAGTCATAATCCAACAATTCTATATTCCACCCAACTTGTTATTCAAGCGATCACATCATCCACCAACAGGGTCTATTACATATCACTGCACCTCGATACTTATTTGTATTCCAGCTATTCGACTCTCGTAAGGAGCATCTATTCTTTCATGCATCAAGGGACAAGTACCCATTCTCTATGCTTCAAAATAGTCAAGGGTCATAACTTGTTAATTCGGGACATCAATTTCCTTCAAGCACACTGCACCACGTGCTAAGATCATCTATTCCACAAGCCCATTCTCTAACTTTTCGGTCGTCGATGCAACTCTCTGCATTTTCTAAATCATTCGCAACATCCCGATAAGCGTCTAACATTACCATCAGTTCTATCGATATCTACATGCAATTTCTTTAACTCAATTCCAACATCGTTCAATATTCGGTCCATAGTTGTTCTCGCAAAATCTTTCAATAGCAATACCACACTATCATTACCAAGCCTACAATCCTTCTACCCAACTGATTCAAGTACTCGCCTGAATCTGAAATTCTTTTCTTTCCCAACCAAGGCATCCATTTCATATTCTCAATTCTCTTATTACCCAACTTAATGCTAACCGACAAGGTCTAGCGATGGTTCATCTGAACACATCAAAATCTCACAATGGGTCATCCCAACTTAATCATCAAGGGACATGCTTAGCCAACACGTATCAATCGTAAGTTCAAATACGATTCGATACCACCCAATACCTTATAGGTAAAGCAATCACAAAATCATAGACACATCAAGGGTCAAGGGACGTCTTATCACGACAAGGGTATATGTAATATACCACCCAGAGCTCAAGCCATTCCAAACACAATATTCCTTCGTACCAAACCGACATCCAACATGGACTATCCATCCTGCAGTGGTTATGCTGACCACAAATACCGACTCAAAATTCGGTTGATTCCCATTCACTGAAATCCATGCACATTCTGTTCCAACATACCAAGCCATCACCCACGGTCGATTGCTGCATAACAATCGACTCAAAGAATCCCACACATAAGACATCCAGCATACATCACAAACTTACGCATCGCATCATTGTTATTCTTTTTGGTATCTTTTAGAAATTCAACAAAGCACACATATCACAGCCCACATATTTAGACTTATTGTATGAAACACCCAGTGAGAGGTTAGAATGATCAACGGACTTTCAGTTAAGGGAACAACATAGAATAGTTTGGAAGCAACACAGAACAATCGCAGAAGCACTATGAGTCATCATAGAGGCAACTTTGATTTCATCACGTAAGCAACTTTGAGTATTCGCGGAAGCAACTTTGATTCACCGCGGAAGCAACTTTGAATCATCTTAGTAGCAACGTTGATTCGAAACAAATCGAATAGGAATCCAAGGACGTAAAGCCGTGCTCTGATACCATTATGTCACGCCCCGATCCCGGAGGATCGATAACTAGCCACTGGGCGTGATGCCGTACAAGTCTAGATTGCACTTGTACAAGGCAAAACCATTACAGTTCCTGGTAATTCTCAGAAAACATCGACAATGCAGCGGAACCAAGCAGATAAATTGAAGTCACATAATTTATATAGAATGTATCTCTTCATTGATAATCAAAATGGATTACAAGACTTGCAGCGGAATACAGAGTTTGCAACTGTTTACAAGACTCGCAGCGGAATACAGAGTTTACAACTGTTTACAAGACTTTTGAATAGCCAACTGAATGTATACACTTGCCCTTTAGGCTACAAATGAATATACCGACTTCTTTACAATGAACTTGCCAATATGGCTACAATCTCACTGGTACAACTGAGTTCCCATGTTCCATATATTATGTCCCGTATAGCAGAAGACATCGTCTTGCAAGAAGAGCTTCTGCACACCCATCCGATTTATCAATGCCAAGCACTGATTCACAGGATTTCCCCAAGCAAACACCTATAATATTGCCCACAACGTGGGTCAGTACATCATCAATGTACTGGCGAGCGGTGCTGGCCCAACTCACCTAAGAAGACAGCACTAAGTAATCATGTTATAGAACATTATTAACAGTGGTCTTTCTTGTTGCCTTAGGGTCAATTTCATGTTATAGCCGACAAGAAGTAAAGCATGCAAATCTCATAGCCAACATAATTTAAAGCATACTGTTATCACCCTTTGGTGATTCTTACCCACGGTCATGTAGCCATCCCTGTACATTTATAATACTTACTCTGCCTGCACAAGACATTGTTAGAAACAACATCATGATTCAATATGAATATCACCGTTCAGGTGATTCTTACCAACAGCCGACATCCTTTCCTGTATTTGAGTAATAACTTACTCTGCCTGCATAAGACATCATTAGCACCTGACGTATCTATATGAAGGTCACTGGCGACACGCCATCCTGGACCGTCTTACAGGTATACAGCGCCCTTGTCAGTGCAGGTAGCTAGCCCCACTGCAAGTCCTGTATACCGTGCTACTACTTCAGCACTGCCACTACTTCGGCATTGGTTTCCCCTAGGACGAACCGGGTTCCATGGCCCAGGAATACCGCTCGAGAAACCACCTTGTCGACAAGTTGTCCATGACCATGCAACTATATGCAACTTATCTAAGAAGAAAACATATAATGCATGATAAGGAAAACTAAGCAAAACCATCATTCTCATTCGTATTGCCATCTTGCCATCTAGCCATCTTGCCTTGAGCCAATGCTCACATTATCTTCTGCCCAATCCAGGGTCTTGGCGTAATCAACATTCTACATCGGCGACAGGATAATAGAATGTTGTTACCCAATACCTTGCCACATCTTTGATACCAAACATCTTTCCAACCAAACTCAATGTACTCACCGCCCAATTCCTGGGACTTAGCATCTGTTTTAGCATCCATTCGTTTGAATGCAATTCAAGCATACTCACTGTCCAGTTCTTGGGTCTTAACATCTGTATTGCCATCTATTCATTGAGCCAAAGCTCGATATACTCACCTGCCCAAGTATTTGGGACTTTGCCTTCACCTGTCATGTAATTCATCGCAACAGCGTACAAGCATACAATTCACTTAGCCACAACAGTTTACGTTCATGTGATTATTATCTTTCATTATCTTTCCAAATTCCATGCAAGGTGTTATTGAGCAATTCAACAAGAAACATAGCATACTATCCTTATTTTAAGCGTGAAGCTAAAGGATCTTTGAAGGGTTCAACACTACTCACTTTCATAGGACGATTCCCGCCACGATCGCATAGTCTTCCAAGCGATCCTTCGCATAATCCCAAGTCCAACAAGGCTTCATCGAATCAACCATCCATCATAAGGCATCTTGCGGGTCGGGGCACTACAAGAAGAGGAACTAAAGATTGCGTCATGCAACGTGATCTCCAATTCCTCATCTGTCCGGAAGACGACTGCCAATTCCTCGTCTTCATCCAAAAGCCAGCCGAGGAAAACCAAGGCAGCTGTTACGACCTCTGGAGTGTTCGAAGGCACTCGGTCGAGGAAGAAGTCCTTGGAGGAAGCTGGGGGTAGCTAGACCCTTGTCGAGCCTCCTTCCGAAGACGAAGATGTCCAAAGCACAGCTGCGGCGGATCTTCATCAAGGCGAAGATGGCCTCCCTGAAGCCCCTCAAAATGACGATGTCCTCCAGGACACCGCCGGGGGTAGTGCTGAAAACGAAGAGGCCCTTCAAGACAGAGCTGAGGGCAGTCAGGCCCTTGCAGATGCGCCTGTCGAAGATGAACTCCAGAATATGGCTGGGGGTGGCCAAACACCAGGAGAAGTAATTCCCCCACATGAGAGCGAGGCTGAGAGCGAAGCCTCAACTAATCCATCCACTTTCGGCCGTGTCATGACAGTATATATGACCGGGGGTGATCTTGAGGCTGATGCGCCGCCACAGGACATTGTCCAGCGCATAGACTCGCTAGAGGGAGGACTCAAAACCCTCTCTGCCTCAATGCAAGCACTGACTCAAGCAGTGTTTGAGATGCGGTCGGCCTTGATCAGGACACCTTCAAATGGTCCCGACCCAGGAGCCAATGGAGAGTCGAGTGTGCCCCTCCAGCGGACACCCTCAGACACAGAAGCACCCCGGACATCGGAGCCCTCAAACGCTCCACTCCAGGTAGTACCTCCTTCCCCGACTCCTAGCTCCACAGAGGACGTGGTCGAAATGATCAAAGATCTGCGGGAGCGCTTCGAGTCCAAGAACAGGCAGGAGGAGCGCCAGAAGATGGGCATTCCCCAGCCTTATCCCCTTGAGTGGAACAAGGTGGTTTATCCCCCAAAGTATAAACCACAAACACTCACGTCGTATGACGGGAAGGACTCTCCACGACGGTACCTGACGTACTTCCAGTCGCAGACAGGGCATCTTCCGAAGGAGGACGCGCTCCTCACCAGCATCTTTGTTGGGGCCCTGAAAGGGGTGGCGTATGACTGGTACTGTAGCCTCCCCGATAATTCCATATCGTCCTTCGACGACCTGACACGCCTCTTCCTCGACCGCTTCTACGACGGTGGGAAGGACATGACGATGGCATCTCTCATTGAGATACGCCAGAAGGACAAGGAAACGGTTCGGGCATTCATCGAACGCTTCCGTCAGGCCTGCTTCAGGCTACCTCCAGGCATGCCAGAACATGCGCTTCTCTCCGCTTGCAGTATGAACATGCTGCCTGCAGTAAAGCTCTGGCTTAACTCTACTCCCCCTCCCGACTGGAGCTCCCTAATCATTGAAGCTGAAGCTGCAGAGAAGAAGGCGGCCAATGCACGTCTTCTGGGTGTTAGCTTCCCCGCCTTTGACGATAAGGGGAAAAAGTCCGCAACCAACAACTCCGGACGAGAAACAAAGGGGAAACAGGCATTGACTGTTAATGCCTCGAAGGGCGCATCTGCGCCTACTCAAAAGCCTCCACTGGCACCGAGACCCAAGGAGGTTTATTCATTCAATGATGACGACACCCTGCAACTCTTTGAGATACTGAAGCAGGATGACAAGATCAAGCTTCCGGACCCGAAGCGGCCCGATGAAGTCGGGAAGGTGGACAACCCGAGGTACTGTCACTACCATCGGCTTGTCGGACACCCGACTAAGGACTGCTACGTCCTCAAAAATTACATCCAGCACATGATCAATGCGGATGTAATCTCCGTCGACTACGAAGAGAAGACGGTGTCAGCGAATGTGGTGTCACTTCAGTTCGGCACCTTGCCGCCGACTACCACACAAGATGGCGTCGTCCCCATCCCTAAGGCGACAATGGAGGTGGTGAATTTGCCACCCACCCGTGACAATGTGAGTGGACTTGTCCCACTCACCACATCTCGAGGAGAGGTCCTCTGGGTTCACCCCGACCTCGTCTCCGAGGTAACTCAACCGGAGGTACGCCCTACCTCCAAAGCAAAAGGCAGGAAGATCAAGTCTTGTCGCACGGTCTCTTCTTCAACGGAAGAGGCGCTTCCTGTGCAGACGCGTGCACAACAGAACTCCCAGCCCGGTGAAGCTGCCGCCGAAGTGGTGCCTCCTGGCATCATCCCTGAGGAGGGTCTATCCAAGCCCTCAGCAGCCAATAAACAAAAGCAAGTGGAGGCCCGTTTTGACAGACCTCTGCGGAAAGAAAATGCTTCGGGGCTAGCCAAGCCCCACAATTTTGACATTCTGGCACAACTGGCCAGTACTCCTGCACGCTTGTCTTTGTTCGAGCTCCTGCGTCTCTCTAAGGACTCCCGAGAAGCTCTCTGCGAAGCTCTGAAGGATGCCGAATCCTTTCTCAGTCAGGTCAAGCAGCCTGAAGACCTCCCAACTACTTGTGCACACTGTCATTGTGCGGATGAAGTTATCCCAAACATAACCTTCACCCAACAAGACATGCTGCTCAAGCATCACCGACATAACCGACCGTTGTATTACACAGGGTACATCGGTTCGGTAAAGGTGAGCAGGATTCAGATCGATCCGGGGTCTTCCCTAAGCATCATTCCAAAGGCGCTGCTATCAAAGCTGGGGATCCCAATGTACCGGCTAGCGCCCTCCAATACGACCATCAGCGGCTTCAACGCCAGCAAGAGCGAGCCACTGGGCAAGATCCGGCTGAAGTGTCACATCGGCAGCCTCAAAACTGAGGTGACTTGTTATGTGGTGGATGCCGAGGTCAACTACAACATCTTACTCGGACGACCATGGTTACATGAGTACATGGTGGTGCCCTCCACGCTCCACCAATGCATGAAATATGTATCCACCAACGGCGTCATCCGGACGGAGTTTGCAGATATCGATCCCTTCAAAGGGATTGAGGCCTACTTCACCGATTCCGACTTGTACAAGCCACTTGACGAGGAGGAAGCCAACGACGCCGATGATGAAGCAGAGACGGCAACAGAGCCGGACTTGGAGCCCGAAGCGACTACTGACGCCCCCTTGAAAATCCGTCTGAAAGGGAGACCACCCCAGAAGGCGCCTCCAATGAGCATCAAGCTATCAGGAAAAGCGCCAGCTCGCGAAGCTCCCCTGAAGATACGCCTCAAGGGGAAGCCACCACAAACAGCGGCTCCCCTGGTGGTAAAATTACAAGGGAAGGCGCCACTCATCGAAGGCGCAACCGAGGCACCCCTCAAGGTGCGTCTTAAAGACAAGCCGCCGCAGTCATCCAAGATGCCGGAGAGGGCTCACATAACCCTCTCAGACCCCAAAGTCAGAGCGGTGGAGGACTCTCCTGATCCGGCCCCAGTGCTTACAGACGAGGAGCTTGGCGAATATATCTCTGCTGATGTAGACGCACCCTCCTTCGACAATGTAATCCCACGGGATAAAATCTCGTACTTTATCAATAATAGAGTGTCTTTCAATTATTCTTGTCTTCCACACTGGAATGCCATGTATACATTAGACAACGCTCTACGGTCATTGCAAACACAAGTAACGACCGTCTACCATAATCAAATAGTCCCGTCTCAAGGAGTCTTCATAGTCCCTCCACGAAGCCGAGACGAAGGCACCATCATCTCGGGCAAAATCGAGCGTCGTCGGGACCTCCCGTCAATCGAGCCCGAACCTGATACCGGCAGAGTACAAGTCTATCGGTACACAGATGCGGCTAAGCACATCATCCAAAAGATGGGCTACGACCTGAAAAGCAATAAAGGCCTAAACTACGGCAAGGGTCGGCATCTCCCTGTCCGGCTTTCGATGCCCAATGGAAAGCCACAGGATTACTATAATCGGACTCGACGGGGGTTAGGCTATGTCACGCCGCCATCAACTCCAGAGAGTTCAGATGCAGAAGACATAGAACATTCCCACTCGTCAGAAGCATCGACGTAGGATTTCGATACCAGTATCGGATCAGTCTTCAGGAAAGTGCTGTCAGCTAACATGACATCGGCGCAACCTCAGAAAGATGAAGGCGAAGACCAACCGCCGGAACCCTTCGAAGAGGAACCTGTCACGCCCCGATCCCGCAGAGTCCCTTTCGTCCTCGCTTCGGGCTCTTTGGGACCGTTCGTCCTCGCTAAGGCGTGATGCCGTACAAGCCTAAGTTGCGCTTGCACAAGGCCGAGACCTGGAACAAGACAAGATAGACAAGTTTGACAATACGCAGCGGAACGTATCGCAGATAATTGAAGCAGCAGCGGACATATTTCAGAATACATGCATTGAACACAATGGTAACAAGAAACAATTCTCTTTATTGATTTCATTTGAACAGATTACAAGCTCTCGATTCTCTCTGATACAATATTACATTCTCTCAGAACTTTACAGATTACAATGATCCCGTTCCCATACATTACATCCTTTTATATACAAAACCAAACTCTTGCACAGATGTCATCTCTTGGGCATCTTTTCTGATTTCTGGCTCCTGAGGATGAGGCTCGGGCTATCGCTTTAGACTATCCTTTTCGATGCATAGTGCACCTGCATGCAGACTGATGGTGGGTCAGTATATCAGCATACTGGTGAATGGTGTGAACAAAGAGCTACATTTAACTGAAACGATCACTGTTCATTTAGTGGGAAAACGTTTCTTGTGATGTGATCTTGCTAGTTTTACCTAGATTCATTCCATGCATACAGAGTCAGTTTACATATCTTTTGAAAACACATCTTTGAAAAGCCACAGTTCATATCATTTCAAGCATACGAGGGACTATTCAATTCTAGCACGATGACTATTCATTTGTGCAGTGCGCAGCGTGTTTCATGAGCACATTCATTTCCTTAGGGACAACATCTTTAGCATTCTCTTATCTTGTTCAAGACAAACTCAGGGTCAGATTACAAGCATGATATTACATCTTTCTTTTAGTGGAACATAGCATTTCTTGGTAACAGATTAATCTCTGCAAGCATTTATATCAGAATTTAAGCAACACATGTATATCACTTTTCAGTGACTCTTACCATAGCCGACCGTCGATCCCTGCACAAGACAAGGATTAGCATAAACATGATAAAATCATCAATTTTCCATATGATCTAAACTCTTGAGGCACATTTGATCTATTGGCAAATATTCATTTCAGTCCATCAGATAACAGAGCCGGAGCCCCCAAGCAATAGAGCCGAAGCCCAGAGCCGAAGCCCCCAGATAGTGGAGCCGAAGCCCCCAGATAGTGGAGTCGAAGCCCCCAAGCAAGAGAGAAGCCGTCGCCCCCATACAATAGAGCCGAAACCCAGAGCCGAAGCCCCCAGATAGTGGAGCCGTCGCCCCCAGATAACAGATAACATACCGGCACCCATTTTCACATGGATGCTCTCAGCGTTAGACATACATTCGCAAGCAAGCCGTTGAGCAGTCTACTTCTTATACATGCAGGTTATCTAGTTTCTTGTACTAGCAAGGCAACAAGTCTTCTTATTAGCATGTAGATTAATTCTTTCTTAGCATACAGGTTTCTTCTTTCCTTGTTCTTAGCATGGCATGGTTCTCTTTATCAAGGCAACATTCAAATCTTAGCGAGGCAACATATGAATTCTCTTAAAGCATACTCAAGGATTTAGCATCTTATTATTAACAAAAGCATTCAATCAAAAATTCAGATTCTTAAGGTGTAAGCGAATCAGCAAATGAGACTTCGTCCACTCATCCAGATTAATCGTCTTCTGTTGCAGAGCCAGCAATCCGATCTTTCTGTCTATCTAGTGCCTTCGCGGAGCGGGGCACTACATAATTACCCACCGAAAAGAAGTTTCGTCCTCGAAACTTAAGGAGAAACTTACGATATCCTTAGCAGCGATAGTCCTCATCCTTCGCCATCATCAATCCATGAAATTACAATTCAGATCATATCAAAACTCTTGTTCAATCAAGCATTTCAATCTCAATCAATCAAATCGGTAAAACATTGCCGGCATCATAAAAATATTTACGGACTTATTGTATGGAACGTTCATCTCATTATTGATATCGAGTAGGCAACAGAATTTCGATCAGAAGACATGTACAAATTCAATTGAATCAAAATTGGCCAGAGGATCGTGTTGCTTTGATACCATTCTGTCACGCCCCGATCCCGCAGAGTCCCTTTCGTCCTCGCTTCGGGCTCTTTGGGACCGTTCGTCCTCGCTAAGGCGTGATGCCGTGCAAGCCTAAGTTGCGCTTGCACAAGGCCGAGACCTGGAACAAGACAAGATAGACAAGTTTGACAATACGCAGCGGAACGTATCGCAGATAATTGAAGCAGCAGCGGACATATTTCAGAATACATGCATTGAACACAATGGTAACAAGAAACAATTCTCTTATTGATTTCATTTGAACAGATTACAAGCTCTCGATTCTCTCTGATACAATATTACATTCTCTCAGAACTTTACAGATTACAATGATCCCGTTCCCATACATTACATCCTTTTATATACAAAACCAAACTCTTGCACAGATGTCATCTCTTGGGCATCTTTTCTGATTTCTGGCTCCTGAGGATGAGGCTCGGGCTATCGCTTCAGACTATCCTTTTCGATGCATAGTGCACCTGCATGCAGACTGATGGTGGGTCAGTATATCAGCATACTGGTGAATGGTGTGAACAAAGAGCTACATTTAACTGAAACGATCACTGTTCATTTAGTGGGAAAACGTTTCTTGTGATGTGATCTTGCTAGTTTTACCTAGATTCATTCCATGCATACAGAGTCAGTTTACATATCTTTTGAAAACACATCTTTGAAAAGCCACAGTTCATATCATTTCAAGCATACGAGGGACTATTCAATTCTAGCACGATGACTATTCATTTGTGCAGTGCGCAGCGTGTTTCATGAGCACATTCATTTCCTTAGGGACAACATCTTTAGCATTCTCTTATCTTGTTCAAGACAAACTCAGGGTCAGATTACAAGCATGATATTACATCTTTCTTTTAGTGGAACATAGCATTTCTTAGTAACAGATTAATCTCTGCAAGCATTTATATCAGAATTTAAGCAACACATGTATATCACTTTTCAGTGACTCTTACCATAGCCGACCGTCGATCCCTGCACAAGACAAGGATTAGCATAAACATGATAAAATCATCAATTTTCCATATGATCTAAACTCTTGAAGCACATTTGATCTATTGGCAAATATTTATTTCAGTCCATCAGATAACAGAGCCGGAGCCCCCAAGCAATAGAGCCGAAGCCCAGAGCCGAAGCCCCCAGATAGTGGAGCCGAAGCCCCCAGATAGTGGAGTCGAAGCCCCCAAGCAAGAGAGAAGCCGTCGCCCCCATACAATAGAGCCGAAATCCAGAGCCGAAGCCCCCAGATAGTGGAGCCGTCGCCCCCAGATAACAGATAACATACCGGCACCCATTTTCACATGGATGCTCTCAGCGTTAGACATACATTCGCAAGCAAGCCGTTGAGCAGTCTACTTCTTATACATGCAGGTTATCTAGTTTCTTGTACTAGCAAGGCAACAAGTCTTCTTATTAGCATGTAGATTAATTCTTTCTTAGCATACAGGTTTCCTCTTTCCTTGTTCTTAGCATGGCATGGTTCTCTTTATCAAGGCAACATTCAAATCTTAGCGAGGCAACATATGAATTCTCTTAAAGCATACTCAAGGATTTAGCATCTTATTATTAACAAAAGCATTCAATCAAAAATTCAGATTCTTAAGGTGTAAGCGAATCAGCAAATGAGACTTCGTCCACTCACCCAGATTAATCGTCTTCTGTTGCAGAGCCAGCAATCCGATCTTTCTGTCTATCTAGTGCCTTCGCGGAGCGGGGCACTACAGAACCCTGGGCTCAACGCCTAGGAGAACAATAGGAGTCTCGTTTTGAGTTACGAGAACCTCCCACCGAAGACGAAGTCGAGCAGATCGACCTCGGGGATGGGTCTTCTTCTAAACCCATCTTTATTAGCAAAAGCTTGGAAGGAGAAGACCGAAAATCTTTAGTCCAACTGGCTAAGGAATATATTGACGTCTTCGCCTGGAGCTACGAAGACATGCCGGGTCTCGATCCACAGATCACGATGCATAGGTTGAACATCTTACCAGATGCCAAACCTATCAGACAACAACAGCGACGCTTCCGCCCGGACATCATGAACGCCATCGATCAGGAGGTGGACAAGCTCTTGACCAGTGGCTTCATCCGTGAGGAACAACACCCGAACTGGGTAGCCAACGTCGTCCCTGTCACCAAGAAGAACGGGAAGATACGAGTCTGTATCGACTTCAGGGACCTCAACTCTGCTTGCCCGAAGGATGAATTCCCGCTCCCAATCACCGATGTAATGATCGACAACACATGTGGCTTTGAACGCATGTCCTTCATGGACGGGTATTCAGGCTACAATCAAATCAAGATGTTCCCCGATGACGCAAAACACACGTCATTCAGGACTCCAAAGGGTATTTTCTGCTACACAGTAATGCCCTTCGGCTTGAAGAACGCCGGTGCAACGTACCAGCGAGCTATGAGCACCATCTTCCGTCAACATCTTCGTAAGACAGTTGAGTGCTATGTTGACGACATCGCAGTCAAGAGCCGCCTCAAAAGTGATCACCTACAGGACCTAAAGACGGTCTTCGATCTCATGCGGGCACATCAACTCAAAATGAACCCCGCTAAATCCTTCCTGGGGGTTTCTAGCGGCAAATTCTTGGGCTTTGTCATCACGGCAAAAGGCATTCATGTCGATCCCGAGAAGACTAAAGCCATCCTTAACATGGACCCTCCGAAGAACCTTCGAGAACTTCGGGGCTTACAGGGATGTTTGGCATACATCCGGAGGTTCATAGCAAACCTCTCCGGTAAATGTCAACCCTTTACTCAGCTCATGAAGAAGGGAGTCTCTTATGTCTGGACAGAGGAGTGCCAAAAGGCTTTCGACGACATCAAGGCTTACTTAACAAGCCCGCCAGTCCTAGTGGCACCTGTCGCCGGCAAACCATTCCTCCTCTACGTCCGTGCCATGGATCATTCCCTCGGCGCTTTGCTGGCTCAAAACAGCGATGCAGGCTACGAGCAAGCAATCTACTACCTCAGTCGAACACTCATCGGGGCCGAACACCGGTACAACCCCGTTGAAAAGGAGTGCTTGGCTTTGGTGTTTGCCATTCAGAAGACTCGTCATTACGTCTCGGGCCAGACAATTCACGTCATCTCCCGAGTCAATCCGCTCAGAGTTCTCATGACGAAGCCAGGGTCATTAAACTCCCGGCTGGCTACATGGGCGATCCTACTAACGCCATACAACATGGTGTTTGTCCCGCAGAAGGCGGTCAAGGGTCAGGCTCTGGCTGACTTTTTAGCTGCACACCCCATCCCAGAATCTTCAAAACTCTATGAAGACATCCCGAATGAAGTCCAAGAATCAAACGTCACTGAAGGAAGCCCCGTCTGGCGGATGTTCTTCGATGGCGCTTCAAGAACAGGCCCCAACGGCCAAATCATCGCGGAAGTGGGGGTAGTCTTGGTCTCCCCCGATCAGCTGGTCATCCAGCGCGCATACTCCCTTTCGAAGCTGTGCTCCAACAATATTGCTGAGTACAATGCACTCGTCATGGGACTCCAGCTAGCACAACAGCTGGGGGTGGATCATCTGGAAGCCTATGGCGACTCGAAACTCGTCGTAAACCAGATTCGGGGGCAATACGAGGTTCGCCATGAAGATTTGATCCCTTACCATGAAGTTGCATTGAACATCATTTCAACCTTCACTGGGTTCTTCATCGAACATGTACCCCGCCTACAAAACTTGGAGGCTGACGCTCTGGCTGGCCTCGCAGCCTCATTGGCCGCGCCCCTTGGGACTCAACACTATGTCACGGTAACTGGCCGAGACTTGATTTGTCCCAGAAACAACCTATGTTTGCAAATGGCTCACGCCATGCCGACAAACACTGGGGTTAATGTCCGAGACTGGAGGTTCCCGTTCATCGACTTCGCTGTCTACGGAATCCTTCCAGAGGACCCGAAGGAAGCCGTCTCAGTCAGGAGACGCTCTCTTCGATTCTACTACGATACAGCCACTAAAACGCTGTACCGACGCTCCTTCGACGGGCTTCTCCTTCGATGCCTGTCTAACGAAGAAGCGGCCGAAGCTCTTCGAGAAGCTCATGACGGAACTTGCGGAGCTCACCAACCAGGTCCTAAGTTGCAAGATCGACTGCGACGTATGGGCTACTACTGGCCAACCATGGTTGCCGACGCAGTGGAATATGCTAAGAAGTGCCATGCATGCCAACTTCATGCAGACTTCATACATACACCATCTGAACCTCTACATCCTACAGTCGTCTTCTGGCCATTCGAAGCTTGGGGCATGGACATTGTAGGGCCAATCACCCCTCCTTTATCGAGAGGACACCGCTTCATCCTGGCCATCACCGATTACTTCTCCAAATGGGCGGAAGCAGTCCCACTAGCAGAAGTAAAAAGCTCCAGGGTGTTCAGCTTTATCAAACACCATGTCATTTACCGTTTTGGGATACCCCGGCGAATCATCCATGACAATGGTCCTCAGTTTATCAGCCACATTTTCAGCAGGTTCTGTGACAAGAATCGCATTCAAAACGTGGCCTCAACCGCCTACAATCCGGCAGCAAACGGATTGGCCGAGGCGTTCAACAAAACTATCGTCAGGCTGCTCAAAAAGGTAGTGTCATCCAACAAACACGACTGGGACGAAAAGCTTGGCGAATGCCTTTGGGCCTACCGCACAACGGTACGGACCCCAACAGGCAACACTTCATTCTTCCTGGTCTACGGGAGCGAAGCAGTACTGCCTCTCGAGATACAGATACCTTCGCTCTGCGTGGCAATCACAAACGATCTCACAGAAGAAGACAATCAACGTCGTCGTCTGCGGGAACTGGAGGCACTTGACGAAAAGCGTCTCCTGGCTCAACAACGCATCGAACTTTACCAAGCACGTATATCACAGGCTTTCAACAAGAAGGTCAAGCAAAGAACTTTCCAAGTTGGCAACCTGGTTTTAGCAGTCAGAAGGCCAATGGTGTTAACTCACAAGACACCAGGGAAGTTCGAGCCCAAATGGGAAGGACCCTTCATCATTGAGACGGTATACTCAAACGGTGCTTACCGGCTCGCCAAACCCAATGGGGACTTGTTCATGATGCCCATCAACGACAAGTTCCTAAAGAAGTACTATTCTTGACATCCTCCAAGACATGTATTTCCCCAAACAACCTCTTTTCACAAAATCAATCGCTTCCGGAATCCAGCTGTTCCGTGGCATCCTTCCGTAGAAAGATAACCACGTCCACATTACCTCTGAGTTGTCTCTCTACATCCTACAAAGCGGAACCTTACATTTTGTGAGCTTACGCTATCCTTCATGTTTACCACGTCCACATTACCTCTGAGTAAACATCCCGTACAAACAACTCCTGTGTTGTCGTACATTGATCGCAGAACTTCCACGTCCACATTACCTCTGAGTTGTTCAGCGTATCCCCCAGGATCATTCCTACCACGTCCATAAATACCTCTGAGTAGGAGGATTCTATCATTTGAACCTAATGATTGCCATGTCCACATTACCTCTGAGCAAACATGTTGGTTCCTTCAAACTTATTATCTGTACCTAAAAACCAAGGTGCGCAAAAGATAATAGGTCCACATAAATCATCAAGTTCATGAGATCAAAAATGAACACATCACAAAGAGATAGTGTATTTCCTTATTTTCAAAAGGAGTACAGAAATACGCTATTTCCCCAGCAAGAGTTGCAAAAAACACATAAAAAGAAGAGAAGCTACAATCCCCGATCCTCCCCAGGGTGGGATGAGAGTTCTCTGACTCGACGTCTCAGGTCGGCAGTGCGAGTTTCCACAGTCGCCTGGACTCAGCTCGGCTTCTCGACGCATTAACCCGACAGCCTCAGCAGAAGTTTTACTCTCATACTTCTCATCAAGCTGTCGTCGCTGCTGAGCCAAAGCAAGGGTCCGCTGAGTAAGAGTCGCTTCCTCCTGCTTGAATGCCACGTGTTCAGCCAGGACACGATCAGCTTCTAGTTGAAGTTGGGCCCGCTGGTCTTCAAGACGGCGCATCTGAGCATCAACCTCTGCGATGTTAGCGTCCACCGCAGCCCGCTTCTCCGTCGTCTTCTTTATAGATTGAGACAGCTGCTCCGCCGCAGCCTCAGTCCCAGCCACTTCACGCTCCCAACTGCTCACATCGGCTCGATGGGAAGCCTCGATCTCAGCCATCGACTTCCCTATCTCTGCATCTATCAAGACTGAGAGGTCATTTCGTTGGATGCGCTGCAGTTCCGCGAGCCGCTCGTCCAGCTCCATCACCGAAACCTCCAGAATTTCAGCCATATGGTCATGGCCCTGGTGAGTGCGGATCAGCTCGATACAAGGCATTGCCAAAGCTTTTGCCGCCGCAAAGCTCCCCTTGGCATCTACCACTGCAGATACACCTTTCTCCAGCATTTTGTACACTCCCTCGACGAGGAACTTCACATACCCGTCGGCTTTCGCCAGCACCTGCGGCGTCATAGCAGGAGTTGAGGGAGCTACTACAGTTTGCGGACCGGAGGAAGATCTGCCGACCTCAATCTGAGAGGTTTGAATCTCGGCAGCAATAGGCTCTTCATCAACAGGGCCCAGACTGCTAGCCCGAGGAGCCGAAGGAATAGAAGGAGCCGGCGCATGCGTCGTGATAGTACCCCAAGTAGAAGGAGCAACAGATGGTTCCACACCCTTACCCTTCTCAAGCCCGGAGAAATCACCGACGTCAACGGCCACCTCTTCCCCCGACATTCTATCAGCATCAGCCACCTCCCCCGGCAAAACGGGGAGGTCAACATTTATCTCCTGGCCAGCCCCAGGAGACAAGACCGGCAGAAGAGTCTCATTCTTCTCAAGTCCCTCTACAAGGACAGAATCTGTCGCTACCGCCTGATCGGTAGCCATCTCTATGTCCATGGTTGAAGCCAAGGAAGGATTCGGCAATGATTCAGCCGACCTCCCTTCATCATGACAAGGAGGGGAATCAACCCTCTCCTCTATCCTCACCGCTTCTGCTGCCCCCGCAACAGACTCCTGCAGCTCCGGAGCGGTGTCATCGGAAGATGATGAACTCCATTCCTCTTCATCACCAGGGAGCTGTGCACTTGCTAAACCATGTGAAGCCTCCGCTGTGGCCTTCGTCACCTCGGAAGCTGCTGCACCCTCAGGTTCCCTCCTGACACAACCCTCCACCCGAAACTCTCCTGTCGGGTAGGAACGTTCCATCAAAAACATACGATGTGTAAAAGTCGAAGCACTATAAGCAAACGTATCAATGGGTACATCACTGAAGAGGCTCCCAGGACGTAAAGTCCGCCAAGTGTAAGAAGACCCAGACCGTACAACGGTCAAAGCATCCCTTTGGTCGGAAGTAGAATCAATTTGGATGACACCAGTCATCGCTCCCCCCTGAGAAGGGGTAAGCTTCCAAGACATTCTCCTCTGGGAAACAAGGCGACAGAAGGACGTCAAAGGCCACTGACGTTCAAGTTGCTTAACAGTCATATGCACTCCATTCGCAGTAAAGAACCAGTCCTCCTTGACCTTCAGTACTGACGAATCAGTAGAAGTGAGACGGTCTCCAAACAGGAACTCAGGCTTCAGGAAGGTCACTTTATCAGATGTGGAGGGTTTAATGACTCCACGCTCCATCATCCGTTTGAGGAACCAATACTGCTGTTCACGGATTAGGGTCATTCTCTCAGGAGGTTGATCCAGCATAAGAGCATCTTGAGCAGGGTTTATCACTTCCTCGTTATGCTCTACTCCCATTTGGTTGAAGGCAGCCTCCAAGAAAACTTCACTCAAAGGCGGGATTGCCATCGACACTAGTAAAAAATCAGAAAAAAAGTCAGAAGAGAACACACAAATGTGTCTAAAGGAGAAAACTGCGGCGCATCATCAGGGTTTGAACCCATGCGCGTCAGCAGTATAGCCTCGGCGTATCACCAGGGTTTAAACCCATGCACGTCAGCAGTATAGCCTCGGCGCATCATCAGGGTTTGAACCCATGCGCGTCAGCAGTATAGCCTCGGCGCATCACCAGGGTTTAAACCCATGCGCGTCGGCGGGCAAAGACCGCGGCACATCATTAAAGACTCAAGGCCTATGTGCGTTGGCGTACGGACAATGAGACTTACCAACCACCTTCGGCCGAACTTCGACAGGCCGACGAGGAACGATAGCCGCCGCAACTTCCGCGGGCTCCTTCGCTTTCTCCTTCCCCTTGCCGGCAGCGCCGCGAGGAGTCTTGGGAGCCATTCTCTCGAAGAAGAAGAAGTTAGGATTTTGAAGAAGAAACTCTAAAGAAGCAGAGGCACAAAGAAGAAGAACTCTTTCTCTCTCCGACTCTTACCTATTTACAGGGCATGGTCGCACGCGTGAACAGATGACGTGTGATCTCAGCCGTCGCCTCGGGTTCTGTGCAAGGATAGCAGCAAATAAGACCAAAAGATCATCATTAATCTTTTCGGTTACCGAGGCACCATTATCATTAACGGAGAAGAGCATGCGCCCGAACAGGCATGCGCCCAGAAATCATGCGCCCTGACCTCCATGCTTCTTATTTCAAAGTATTCCAAAACTTATTCAAAAGTTTTGAAAACTTTGAAGGGGGTCTTGTAGAAGCATGGAATTTCACAACCAGAAAGCCCATGCGCCAGACACTACATGTGCCAGAACTCAGACGAAGAACTTCACAGCAAAGTCAATAAGTATAGACATTTGAAGAAGGACTTTTTATTTATATATAAAAGTCTATTACATGTCTAGAAAAGGTTGTACAAAGAAGAATTTCTACAAAGAAAAGAGCCTAAGTCTACATCCAGCGGCCACCATGCGCCTTCAGATAAGCGCAGCGGCCACCATGCGTCTCCAGATAGGCGCAGCATCACTATGCGCCACCAGTGAGGCGCAGCAGATATCATGCGCCTCCATCCAGGCGCATCCCATCATCTCTTCAGCAGCTCAGTTATGTGCATCCCTTTAGCCAAATTCTTCCAGCCAGGCTCACCTGGCCGAACAGAGCCCAGTTATGTGCCGCTCTTCCAACCAGGCTCGCCCGATAAATGCTTCGACACAAAGCATTTAACCCTCTGGCTGGAACCAAGGAAGAGAAGAGCACCGTAAATGCTGTGGCCAGGGGAGGCTTCGAAAGAGCCCCCAAAGCCGAAGGAAGACCGTGATCGAAACCGCGGCTAAAGGAGCAGCTTTCGACACGATCAAAGTGGGGAAACCCTACTTTGCAGGAAGAGAGAGCCTTGCACCGCCATTCCGATCTACGGCTCTTCCGGAATAACGGAGACGAGGCTCAAGCATCCCTATCTTTGGATGCAACAGGCACCTTCCGCCTGCCTCAGAAGCCCTCGACTCCGTCTTTTGGATGTAACAGTCACCTTCAAGTGCATCAAAGACAACACAGCGTCTCATTTTCACCCTCGGGAGCACTTCGTCAACAGAATGCACCCGCATGTTCAAGTTCATGTTGGAAGTACGTGAGGGAATGAGAAGCAAACCTTCTCTCCATGCCACTATTTATAGGCCGGGCAGATCAAACCCACGCGCCAAGTGGATGGCCCTCCGAATTTCGTGCAATGAATTTACATTAAATAGATGAACCGGACGCCTCGAATTCAGCCAAACGGCTATTTATAGCACTCGAAGAGCGAGACAGCCGCATCATTAAAAGACATGTCCGATGCGCCAGCCAGACAGCGCATCACACGGACGCGCCCTTCGGCATCAGGCACATCACACAGACGCGCCCTACAGTACTCGGCGCATTATAGAGGGTGCACCCCCACACATCTCTATACCGAGTGGAACGCCAACCGACGCGCCCACTCAGCTGTCCATCGAACGTCACCAACATTAAATGCTGAACTGACAGAGTTGGCAACACGCCTCCCAAAATCTGAACAGTTGACAGCTTTATTCAGAAAACGAAGCGTCGGCAACGTCAGCATCATCATGACTCTATTCCGACGACTACTGCCACGTGGCCACCCACATGCGCCTCTACGGCCATGCGTCCACACCCGCATGCGCCTCTACGGCCATGCGTCCAAACCAGCATGCGCCTCAAAAGCCATGCGCCTCAGACCCTTCACTGATCCCTAAAGACAGAAGAAGAGCCTCCGGTTGAAGTTTTGCATGCGCCTCAAAAGCCATACGCCCCAGACTGATCTCTGATCCCAAAAGACAGAAGGAAAGTCGCTTGCATGTGCCTCAAAAGCCATGCGCCCCAAATGGTTTGTAACTCCTAAAGGTTATGAGCCGCAGCCTTCTCCTGCGCCCAATCCAAGACGCAGCTCACCAGATTACTCCTCTCTACCAAATCCGAGATCTTCGAACCATGAGTCGACGACACGTGTCCTTTGACTCAACTCATCCGAGATTTCAGCAACGGAAAGATCTTCCCTCTGCTACGTGCCGGCTCACAACAGCAGTATGAAGAGTTCTCCCCCTCGATCAGGGTGCAGCATCCATGCGCCTCCATCAGCAACCTCCACGTGGCGTCCCCACACCGGCGCATCCTACATGCACGCATGAGCAGCCAGCCTGCAAAACTATAAATAGAAGGATCATCCCCTTCACACACACAGAGAGACTCAGAACATAAGACTCACAGAGAATCCACAACAGAGAATCACCGGAGAGGCAGTTCTAGACACTCAACGTCTTCCTCCTCTCAGCAAGCTCCAGCACCCAGAGCAATCAACACCTTCAGAGAACCGATAACCGTCGTCAGCCGGTCAACGGAGTCAACTCATTACCACTCGCTCCATTGGCACTAAGGACCCAGCTTAAACAAAAGTGTACTCCTAGGACTACATCTAAGTCCTATATTGTATCACTGTTCTGTTTGTATTAAGATTTCAATCAAAACAATTTTAATGGCAAACAAGAGCGAAGAGTTTACCTCGGGTCGCGCGCACGGGGGAACTCGTCGCGGGGGCTCGGAGCTGACGCCGGCGGAGGGCTCTCTCCGTACGGTGGCGGAGGAAGCTCGAAGGGGCGCCGGCGGTTCGAGACGAGGCGCTCAGGCGGCTGGGAAATGGCCTGGCGGATCTCGTCGGCGACGCAAGCGCCGGCGGCTCGAGCGCTCGTGGAAGGGGAGGGCGGTGCCCCGGTGCTGAGGGGGTTTCGCAGAGGAGAGCGACTCCGGGCGGAGACTCGGCGGATGGGCGCCGGTGGAAGGCGGAGGAGTTGACCAAGCGGATATGGAGGGAGCGCGGCCGCTTGGATCTTCGACGGAGGTGGCGAGGCCCAACGACGGCGGCGGGTTAGCTTCTCTCTCTCTCTCTCTCTCTCTCTCTCTCTCTCTCTCTTCCGATGATGTGGTTTAGTGTGTGGCGGCGGTCGGAGGAACCCGTCGCGGAGGTGCGGCTGAGGCTTGTCGGGGAGACGGGTCTGGTGAGAGGAGGAGAGGGTGAGTGTGGCGAAGGGGGCGGCCACTCCGGTGGGGCGGTTCGGGATATGGGTAAAGTGGCTGACGATGGCGACGGGTGCTGTCAGAACGGGGTCGGGGAGGAACAGGCAGTGTTGGAGGCCGGGATGATGAAGGTGACAGCGGCGGGTAACGCCCGGAGAGGTGGCATGGAGGCTGAGTTAGGTTTAGAATTGATTCGTCGTGTCGGGAGTGTCTGACACGGCTAGGTGGACGTCCGGGTTTGGCGGACGTGATAGGATTATTGTATTTGTACAAATAGAATATAGTGGATGAGACACCGACACGATGCACGGTTTGGTTGTGGATGAAAATTTGCTAGAGGAGTACCTCTCCTTTTATAGAAGGTGGGAATTCTCAGTTGGATAGGGATTGGGAGAATTTAAATTCTCCCTAGATAATATCATACTATGTTTAAATTCGATTTAAACTAAATCAATCCAAATCAAATCCAATATAAATAAAATTTTATACTTAATTTTAAAATAATTTAAATACAGTCAATAAAAATCTTTTGCAATTTAATTTACCATATTTAATCAAATATTATCATTAACAAAATCCTAAATATTATTTTCATAATTAAATAAATATGGTAGTAATTAATTTCGAAAATCACGATAAATACTTAAATATGAAATCATAAAATAGCCCTTAAATAGCAAAAATATTTTAAATATCAACTTTCAAATTTTTGCAAATTATTTGGAATACTTTTCATATAAACCATAATTTTTCAAATCACCCCCTATTTTTAAACGACGAACAAAATAACTCTTTTTTAGAAATAAAAATATTTATCACATATTATTTTAAAAATTAAATTCTTCTATATATAAAAATCTCTAATAAAATATTTTACAAAAATATGTACCTCGCACATGTTCGCATTCGACGAACAATTACGAAACGTAAATCTCGCATGCTACAACAATGTAAATTCATGTGCGACGTGTAGATACGAAATACAAAATAAATACAATAATAATAAAAATCGTAGAAGAAATTTTAGGGGGTTTATAGTATGTGTTTGTGTGGTTCTCAGAAATTCTGAGAACCCCTCCCCCCCTCACTGTTACACACACACACACCACTACCCATTCCCATAACGGCCGATCACAATGGCTGCGACGGGGTCGTCGCACAGAAGTCCCAAGCAGAGACACTGAACACGCAGCGAAAATTTAGAACAAACACAAGTTATTCAAAGAAGCACTTTTATTGATTTTGAAACAACGGTTACATTGGGGGCGCAAGGCCAAGATTACAATCGCTCAAGCTCACTCTTCTCACTTTACAAGTCACTCTGCTCTCTCTCTCATCTCTCGATACAATACTTGAATCCAGCGGAAGCTTCGGATGGCGATGTCCATACATTATGTCCCGTATAAGTCTTCGATCCATACGGCCGCACGCTTCAAATCGCCAAGGAACTCCGTGCCTCGACGCATCCAAGCGAGATCCGTGCCACGAGCTTCTACCTGTGCCTGCACATGAAAACTGTGTGGGTGTCAGTACTCAACTGTACTGGTGGAGTGAGCTCCTCGCCCACCTATACAAAACCGACACATTTATTTTACTTTGTGCAATATAAGCCCCTTTACGATTGTCTTTCTAGTCTTGCCTTAGGATCGATTTTAGGACCGACGCTCGGCCTATTTCGTGTCTTTAGACCATCTCCGTGCCTTGCACTAATAACGTACCCATACTTTGCCTCTAGACCTTTCTCGTGCTTGCATTGTCAACGTACCGACTCATACTTGCCTTTCGTACCATACTCTTGGACGTAACGACTAGGTCGTGTCAAATACTTGCCCGTGCCTCAAATATCGAAGCCGTGCCTCGCAGCGTAACCTGACTTATCCAAACTCGCCTTACGGCCCTTCTCGACTTAACGCGCAACGACTAACCAAACTTATGGAACCGGTGTTGAGAACTCAAGTACGACGCCATATCTCGTACCGAAGCACGTGTCTTTACGTATAGCCGAATCGTAGGCTTTATAATACTTTGGGTGCAACCGAGCACACATTTCACCATTCAACGCATACCGTTCTTAAACTTCCTTTGTTATGACCGAAACCGTGCATGCGGATTCGCCGCTTAGTACGCCAATTATCTATATGAAAGGCTCCTGGCATGACAAGCCATCGCGAACATAGCTCGGGTAGGCGGCGGGTCCTTCAGCGCAGGTAGCGAGCCCCGTTGAAAGCCCCCGACTACCTACGCAATAAAAGCATGTGCTGCTATAACGTCTACCTCCTAGGACGACTGGGCCCGGTGCCCCGGCGTATAACCAGTCTAGACAGAAATCCTTGTCGACAAGGTGTCCAATGACCACGCACCTAAGAGACAACTAGACTCATGTAAATACATGGCCTAATTTGTTGGTACGACGGAAACAATACTTAGCAACACGTGCTCTGAACCGCACTTTGCGTAACGTACATCGGGACCGCGAGACTCCCAACCGAGGGATCGCCTCGAACATCTTAACGTGGATAGGAATACGAGACTCCCAACCGAGGGACCGCCTCGAACATCTTAACGTGAATAGGAACGCAAGACTCACAACCGAGGGACCGCCTCGAACTTCTTAACGTGGATAGGAACACGAGACTCCTAACCGAGGGACCGCCTCGAACTTCTTTGAACTCGAGGGAACGACTACTACGTAGCCTTCCAACTTAACTTGAACAAAACGTATTCCTTAAGTGCCATGGACCGTGGCTAACTTTACATCGTGCCAACCGTGGCTCGTGCCTTTAACTGACTTCTATCCTACGCGATGCTATCACCCAAGTCATACGTTATATGACGGCCCTTGAGATCGTGGGACTATTTAACTTGACAACCGCAGAAAGAGCGGGACGGCACTTGGAATGACTTAGGTCGATCGGCATAACTTTGCCTAACTTACTCGAGCCTACAACTTAACCCGAGGGACGGGCCAAGGCTATTCCAAGCCTTGCGCAGTGGAAACGTGCATGCTTTATAGAGCATTTACGCGGGCGACGCCTATGACTTAGGCAAGTTCATATTTTGTGTCGAATACCAACTTTTCTTCTCCCAAGCCACGGGACGAAGGACCGAGTGTCATTTAAAAGCACGCTGAGCCGACTTCTATTGAGACCGTGGGGACCATTTTCCATGTTCTAAGACATTCTGACGGGTCGAGATTATTCCCTTAGCTATGTGCGTTCGTAGCTTTTATATTAGCCTACTTGTGCAAGTTGAAAATGGACGAATTATTAAGTGAAGGCTGAGATGAGGCAAGTTCACAGAAACTATCCCACCTGAGCGATGTCTTCGAGTCGTTGTTGCAAAGATAAGTCTGAACCCCGTCGGCGTTTCGATTCCTCCGATTGACTTCGCGGGACGGGGCACTACATTCACCCCTTGTTCCCTCTCATCACACCCTCTCTCTATTTTCTTTTCTCACTATATATATATAGGTTTATATATATATATATATATATATATGTCACGATCCGCTACCCAAATTGTTGGCCGGGCCGAGTCATGTCCAGTCTGCGTTTGGGATAAAACGCAGTAAGCTGTTCTAGAGATAACAAGATAAGACTAAATGTGCTAACAGTTCTACAAGTGAATAAAAGTCATAAATGCTCCAAACACAAAAGTCGTCTCATATAGTAAAATATCCAAAGTACAAGTCTGAAATATAAAACTGGATACATGTCCAGTTACAAAATACGTAGTCGAATACATGACTACTCTCAAAAGTCTAAAGCAAAAAGACAACTAGGCGAGGTTTCCCGCAGGAACATCCTCGTAAAGCAAAGTCGGGTCCTCGGCAGTATCTCCATAATATGTGTCGTAGAGTAACTCATCCTCAATAAGGACACCTACAACGTTATCCTGTCAGGACGGGAGCAAGTACTGAATCTAACAAACTAGCATATGAAACATGGAAATGAACATAAGAAGAATAACTGGAAACATGACATCACACAATCTATCATGACAAGGACACATATGTCATAGAGACAGATGTATATGTAATGTTTAAAACTGTAGCAGGTACGTGATCGTCAATAGGTGTACAATATACTGTGGTACATGTAAATAAAATGTACATACGTACAAGTTAACAAGCATAGGTGTACATCCGTACAGAAATGCGGGATAATGGCCTGCGGCAAGGTATGCATATAAAATACGACTTCGCTCGCTACTATAGGGGGGCATGATCACGTACTCAACTGTCAGTTTCCCCATAACCCATATTCTAATCATGTGAGAGATACATAAAGACTGTTCTAAGCATGGTAGTAATAGAAAGTACAACATGTGACATTTTAACTTGCTACCCCAAGGATCAGCATTTAACATGGTTGGATTTGCAGTTCATTTATGTAACAGTATGTAAAGTTTGTAGAAAGTACTTGCCTCTAGCAAAGCAAAGTAAGGCAAGCTGCGATAAAAGTGCTATAGATGTCTGGTAACTCGTCACTGTAGAAATAGATACATAAACTTAGTTTTTATACTAAGCTAAAACACTAAGACACTAATTGGTGCAACACGACTTGTGACTGGACACCTAGCCAAAATGATAACTTTAGCATAGGAGACCAATGTGGGGTGACACACTACTTTAACTAACTTTTTAGGGTCTTTACACTAGTGAGGGGTGAGGTTCAATACGGCTAAAACTCAAAATAGCACAAAAAGTTACAAGTCGTAATTATTCAATAAATAAATCAAATGATCATTGTGTTCCAACAATTTTTGATATAGACAAAAAGCTTATTTTTACATAAAATAAAGTACCAAAAAGATCCTTGTTAATTATAGAAATTTATTATAATTTTCTGGAATTTATTAACCAGTACAAGTATTTTATAAAAAATCAGTTTTCCTAAGTATACAGAAAATGAGTTTTGGTTTCATATGCCAAACTAGTGTCAAAGCTGTAAATTAAATACTATAAAAATTATACAAAATTAGCTAAATTAACATAGTATCTAAATACCATTTTTCCAGAATTTTAGCAGTACTTTAAGTATTTTTAGAAATTCAAAAATAGCATTGCACACAATTGAAATTAAATAATTAATTATCTGCGTATTTTGTCCATGTACATAATTTGAACCAAAGTTCAAATACAGGATCCAAGGCCATGAATCAAGTCCAATATGACTTGTACAAGTCTTGAATGTGTGAAAACACATTTGGGCCCAAAAACCCATGCTAGGCTTGGACACCAAATGGTTGCAGTAATTTAAATACACCCAAAAATACAAAGTGATAAAAGTGCAAAATAAATATTAATATTTTAATAAGGTAAAATTATACATAATGAATATATACATACATATGTTAAAAGTACATATATATATATATATATATATATATATATATATATATATATATATATATATATATATATATATATATATATATATATATATATATATATATATAAGAAAATACTTTATTATAAAGTATATATATATATATACAAATATTGTATACATATATATAATAGTATATATAATAATATGTATACACATGAAAATATATACATATATACATATATGTATATAAATACAAATATATATATAAAAATTTTCTAAATATAAAAATATATATACATATATAAAAATACTGCCTATATACAGTATATACATATATATATATATATAAATAACAGAAAAAGAGAAAAAGGGAAAAGAAAAAGAAAAAGAAATAAACACAGCAGCACAGGGGCTCGAACTCGGCCCACTGAGCGCGCGCGCGGGGGGGGGGGGGGTTGACTGGGTCGGGCTGGCCAGGGGGTCAGCCCGCTGGTTGTGTTAGGATTAGGGTTAGGTTAGTTTTATTTAGGTTTTAAGTAATTAATATATAAAATAATAATAAAATCAATCATGTGTTCGGACAGTTAGGGACACAGGAGTCTACGTGTCCACACTCAGCATGACACGCACGAAATGATTCGGCCGTGTCCAAGCTTACCCAAGGATTGCCCGTGTCCTGGCGAGTCACCCACGTGAATTCGAGACACAAACACGACACGGAAATAGCACTAACACGTACGTGTTCGAAGTCGGGCTGCTGTCGGGGTGGTGACTGGGCGGAGGAGACGCCGTGGTCGGGGCGATCGGGTGGCGCTACGGTCGTCTCGCCGAGGTGAAGCGAATGGTGGTGGTGGCGATCGACGACGACGGTCGGTGAGGCGGTGGTAGGGTGTCGTCGGAACTAGGGTTCAGGCGAGATTAAAATGGGGAAGACGGGGGCTGCGGTGGCTGGGGTTAGGTCGTGGTGGTGGTGGTTGGTCGAGGGAGGTGAGGGGGTCCTTTTATAGGGGAGCCAAGGCGGTGGGTTGCCGAATTAGGGTTAGGGTTTCGATTTAGGGTCGCCGAAAAATTAGGGGGAAGGCGGTGATCGGGCTGGGGAGAGAGGGTAGTTTACACTTAGGTCCCTAGGGTTTTAGGAAATTAGGGTTAGGTCCCTCCCTAGGATAAATTTGCAAATAGAATTTGCAAATCGACATTAAAAAGATTTAAGTATTTGCAGAAACTATTTAAAACATTTAAAGTAATTACAAATCTATATTAAAACAATTCTAAAATTTACAAAATGATATTAAAATATTTAAATAAATTACAAAGTGATATTTTAATATATAAAACTTATTTAAAACTCATTTAAAAATTATTTAAAAATTCTAGAAAAATTCCTAAAAATCCTAATAATTATTTTAAGGCTAAAATTGACATTAAAAATTAATTAACACTAATTAAATAAAATTTTGAAAAACAGGGACTTACAAGTCTTCCCTTCTTGAAAAATTTCATCCTCGAAATTCACAAGGATTGAAGACCCTATAATATTCTAACATAGCAAGCAATGCAACAAAATGACTAAGGCTGCGATTTGAAACTAACCTCTAAGGTATCAAGCGGGAACGGGTGGTTCCCTCGCAGCGGTTGGATCGAACAAGAAAGGGTATCTCTCCCTCATGTCCGACTCCCTCTCCCAAGTAGATTCACCTGGAGAGTGACAGCTCCAAGCTACTCGTACTAAGGGTATAACCTTGTTCCTCAGCCTCTTCTCTCTCCTGTCTAATATCTCCACTGGCTGCTCAGAAACTGTAAGGCTCGGTCCGACCTCCAACTCTGAATAATCTAGCACATGACTGGGGTCTGGAACATATCTCCTCAGCTGAGATACGTGAAAGACATCGTGAACTCCTGCTAGGTTGGGTGGAAGTACAACCCTGTAAGCTACCTCTCCAATCCTGCCAAGTATCTCGAACGGCCCGATGTATCTGGGGCTCAGCTTCCCTCCTCGTCCGAACCGGATCGTCCCTCTAGTAGGTGATATCTTCACTAGCACCATATCACCGTCTGCGAACTCCATCGGTCTGCGACTAGCATCAGCCCAGTATTTCTGCCTGTCCTGAGCTACTCTGAGCCTGTCTCTGATCATCCCGACTTTCTCTGCTGTATCTGTGATCATCTCTGGCCCAAGCATAACTCTGTCTCCAACATCATCCCAAAAGAGCGGTGTGCGGCATCGTCGTCCATAAAGCGCCTCGAAAGGAGACATACCGATACTGGCTTGGTAGCTGTTGTTGTATGAAAACTCTACCAAGTGCAGATGGCTCTCCCATGATCCTCCGAAGTCCAGCACGCAGGTCCTCAGCATATCCTCCAGTGTCTGTATCGTCCTCTCGGACTGCCCATCTGTCTGCGGGTGGTACGCCGTACTGAACTTGAGCCTACTGCCCAACTCCTCCTGCAAGCTCCTCAAGTAGTGGGATGTAAATCTGCTGCCTCTGTCCGACACGATGCTCACCGGTACTCCGTATAGGCGAACTATCTGCTGCATGTATAGCTCCGCCAACTTCTCGGTGGAAAGCCCCACCTTGAAGGGTATAAAGTGCGCACACTTCGTCAGCCTGTCCACGATGACCCAAATGGCATCCTTCCCTCCTTGGGAACGAGGAAGCCCTGAGACAAAGTCCATCGTAATATGTTCCCACTTCCACTCGGGAATGGGTAATGGCTGCAACAAACCAGCTGGCCTCTGGCGCTCCGCCTTGACCTACTGGCAAACTAGGCATCTCGAGATGAAACGTGATACATCTCTCTTCATCCCGTGCCACCAAAGATGTTCCCGCAAGTCATAGTACATCTTGTTAGCACCAGGGTGAATAGAATATCTCGATCGGTACGCCTCCTGTAAGACTGCCTCTACCAGCTCTCCTTTCGGCACGCACAATCGGCTGCCATGCCTCAAGGATCCATCCTCTGCTATAGTGAAGTCATCCAGCAATCCAGCTAAAGCCTGGGCTCGAAGTCTGCGAAGGCTCTCATCTGTAGACTGTGCCTCCCGGATTTGCTCCATCAAACCTGACTGAATGTCAAGCGCCATCATCTGTATCACTGATCCTGGCCGAACTAGCTCGATACCGAGCTTCTCCAGATCCTCCCGCAAATGCCGATCTATCATCAGATACCATGCCATCGGATGCCTGCTCAGCGCATCTGCCACCATATTTGCCTTCCCGGGGTGATACTATAAATCGATGTCGAAGTCCTTCATCAACTCCAACCATCGTCTTTGCCTCATGTTCAGCTCTTTCTGTGTGAACACATACTTCAAGCTTTTGTGGTCAGTAAAGATTTCCACACGCTCTCCGTATAAGTAATGTTTCCATAACTTGAGTGCAAAGATCACCGCAGCTAACTCTAGGTCATGGGTAGGATAATTTCGCTCATGAGTCCGCAACTGCCTAGATGCTTAAGCAATCACTTTCCCATGCTGCTGTAGGACACATCTTAGCTCCTTCCCAGAAGCATCGATGTATATGGTGAAACCTCCAGAACCTGAAGGTAATGTCAGAACTGGAGCGGTCGTCAGCCTCCTCTTCAGCTCCTCAAATGCTGCCTGGCAGTCCTCTGACCAGATGTACTCTGCGTCCTTCCATGTCAGCTTCGTCATGGGTTCAGCTATCCTAGCAAAGTCCTGGACGAACTTTCTATAATAGCCTGCTAAACCCAGAAAGCTCCTGATCTCTGAAACTGACGTCGGAGCCTTCCATGTCTCAACTGCAACAATCTTCCTGGGATCCACCGAGATCCCATCTCCAGTAACTATATGGCCGAGAAACTCCACTCGGTCTAAAAAGAACTCGCACTTCGGCAATTTGGCAAACAATCTCTCCTGCCTCAGAATCCCCAAAACTATCCGCAAGTGCTCTGTATGCTCCTCTGGCGTCTTCGAGTATATCAGGATGTCGTCGATAAACACTACGACGAACTTATCCAGATACTGATGAAATGTCTTATTTATCAAATTCATAAAGACAGTTGGCACATTTGTGAGACCAAATGGCAACACCAGAAACTCGTACTGTCCGTACTTCGTATTGAACACCGTCTTCTGGATGTCTGCTGCCCTAACCTTCACCTGGTGGTACCCGGATCTCAAGTCTATCCTGGAAAATACCTTCGCCCCGCTCAACTGGTCGAACAAATTATCTATCCTGGGCAGAGGATATTTGTTCTTGATGGTGATGGCATTCAAGGCCCGGTAGTCAATACACAACCGGACTGTACCATCCTTCTTAGGCACAAAGAGCACTGGCGCTCCCCATGGAGAAGCACTGGATCGAATGAAACACTTTTTTAACAGGTCATCAATCTGCTCTTTCATCTCTACGGCCTCCTTGGGATTCACTCTATAGCAAGCCCGGGATACTGGTGATGAACACGGCACTAAATCTATGGTGAACTCCACATCTCTGTCAGACGGAAGTCCTGGAAGATCCTCTGGGAATACATCCATAAACTCCCTAATGATAGGGTGTGGCGGTGCTACGTCCCCAACAGTTGCACAACAGTTCGTCTCTAGGCTGATCTCCGGCCCTATCCTCCTGACTCTAAATGGTGCTGTGCCTGGGGGACTGAACAAAATACTACCCTCATGACAATCTATAAATGCATGGGCATAGCTAAGCCAGTCCTATGTCACGCCCCGCTTCCGTAGGAGCGATCGTCCTCGCTAAGGCGTGATGCCGCACGAGCCTAGATTGCGCTCGTACAAGGCGAGTTCCATAACGGCCGATCACAACGGCTGCGACGGGGTCGTCGCACAGAAGTCCCAAGCAGAGACATTGAACACACAGCGAAAATTTAGAACAAACACAAGTTATTCAAAGAAGCACTTTTATTGATTTTGAAACAACGGTTACATTGGGGGCGCAAGGCCAAGATTACAATAGCTCAAGCTCACTCTTCTCACTTTACAAGTCACTCTGCTCTCTCTCATCTCTCGATACAATACTTGAATCCAGCGGAAGCTTCGGATGGCGATGTCCATACATTATGTCCCGTATAAGTCTTCGATCCATGCGGCCACACGCTTCGAATCGCCAAGGAACTCCGTGCCTCGACGCATCCAAGCGAGCTCTGCGCCACGAGCTTCTACCTGTGCCTGCACATGGAAACTGTGTGGGTGTCAGTACTCAACTGTACTGGTGGAGTGAGCTCATCGCCCACCCATACAAAACCGACACGTTTATTTTACTTTGTGTAATACAAGCCTCTTTACGATTGTCTTTCTAGTCTTGTCTTAGGATCGATTTTAGGACCGACGCTCGGCCTATTTAGTGTCTTTAGACCATCTCCGTGCCTTGCACTAATAACGTACCCATACTTTGCCTCTAGACCTTTCTCGTGCTTGCATTGTCAACGTACCGACTCATACTTGCCTTTCGTACCATACTCTTGGACGTAACGACTAGGTCGTGTCAAATACTTGCCCGTGCCTCAAACATCGAGGCCGTGCATCACAGCGTAACCTGACTTATCCAAACTCGTCTTACGGCCCTTCTCGACTTAACGCGCAACGACTAACCAAACTTATGGAACCGGTGTTGAGAACTCAAGTACGATGCCATATCTCGTGCCGAAGCACGTGTCTTTACGTATAGCCGAATCGTAGGCTTTATAATACTTTGGGTGCAACCGAGCACACATTTCACCATTCGACGCATACCGTGCTTACACTTCCTTTGTTATGACCGACACCGTGCATGCGGATTCGCCGCTTAGCATGCCAATTATCTATATGAAAGGCCACTGGCATGACAAGCCATCGCGGACATAGCCCGGGTAGGCGGCGGGTCCTTCAGCGCAGGTAGCGAGCTCCGTTGAAAGCCCTCGACTACCCACGCAATAAAAGCATGCGCTGCTATAACGTCTACCTCCTAGGACGACTGGGCCCGGTGCCCCGGCGTATAACCAGTCTAGGCAGAAATCCTTGTCGACAAGGTGTCCAATGACCACGCACCTACGAGACAACTAGACTCACGTAAATGCATGGCCTAATTTGTTGGTACGACGGAAACAATACTTAGCAACACATGCTCTGAACCGCACTTTGCGTAACGTACATCGGGACCGCGAGACTCCCAACCGAGGGATCGCCTCGAACATCTTAACGTGGATAGGAACGCGAGACTCCCAACCGAGGGACCGCCTCGAACATCTTAACGTGAATAGGAACGCAAGACTCCCAATCGAGGGACCGCCTCGAACTTCTTAACGTGGATAGGAACGCGAGACTCCCAACCGAGGGACCGCCTCGAACTTCTTTGAACTCGAGGGAACGACTACTATGTAGCCTTCCAACTTAACTTGAAAAAACGTGTTCCTTAAGTGCCATGGACCGTGGCTAACTTTACATCGTGCCAACCGTGGCTCGTGCCTTTAACTGACTTCTGTCCTACGCGACGCTATCACCCAAGTCATACGTTATATGACGGCCCTTGAGATCGTGGGACTATTTAACTTGACAACCGCAGAAAGAGCGGGACGGCACTTGGAATGACTTAGGTCGATCGACATAACTTTGCCTAACTTACTCAAGCCTATAACTTAACCCGAGGGACGAGCCAAGGCTATGCCAAGCCTTGCGCAGGGGAAACATACATGCTTTATAGAGCATTTACGTGGGCGACGCCTATGACTTAGGCAAGTTCATATTTTGTGTCGAATACCAACTTTCCTTCTCCCGAGCCACGGGACGAAGGACCGAGTGTCATTTAAAAGCACGCTGAGCCGACTTCTATTGAGACCGTGGGGACCATTTTTCATGTTCTAAGACATTCCGATGGGTCAGGATTATTCCCTTAGCTATGTGCGTTCGTAGCTTTTATATTAGCCTACTTGTGCAAGTTGAAAACGGACGAATTATTAAGTGAAAGCTGAGATGAGGCAAGTTCACCGAAACTACACCACCTGAGCGATGTCTTCGAGTTGCTGTTGCAAAGATAAGTCCGAACGCCGTCGGCGTTTCGATTCCTCCGATTGACTTCGCGGGACGGGGCACTACAACATACACCACTCACAACAAGTCTCGTCCTCGAGACTTTCCTGAAGGCAAACCATCCTACCATTTCTATGGCCAAGACTTAATCGTACACACTCCGCCTACGTGTTTCTTCGATTTCGAGCCACGCTCGTGCGTATCGCTAACTTAGTCGTAAGGCACACCAACCAATCAACCAACATTCGAACTCGTCTCAATCCAATGATCGCGTTACCGTCAACATTTCTTCGAAACTTACGATCTCAAAATCCTCGACACTTTCTCGTTCCTCAAGTCTCACTTGATTCAACGTATCACTTAGTTGGATCGTGCACATATTCCAGGCATCCCCAAAATACATGCATTTTAGCCAAGCCTCGTGATAGAGAATCTGTCATCACCACTCGAGTCGGATCGTGCACATATTCGGGCGTCCCTGATATACGTGCATGTCCACCGAGCCTCATGAGTGGTGCCTTCGCTATTTCCTATCGTTTCGCACACGGACGTCTTCCGAACCGCTAGGCTATGTCTTTCGTCAGCACTGGAATCATAGTTCCCAAACAACGATATCAACACTGACCCCATCCTAAGGTCAACCAAATCGATGGTACGGGGTTTTCTACCCAAGCTCGTATCACTCCGATTTTTAAACATCGAGCATCGATTCCCTACACACATCCTATTATTCGTCGCACGGGGTACGAGTCGTTCAGTAAAGCCATTCTACGATAACTCACGTTTTAACCAATTTCATGTCATATCAATATCGTTCGTTCATCAAGCCGTTTCGTATAGTTTATCTCTTCGAACATGTTCGACATTAGTTGGCCTATCATTCACTCTCAAATCAAGCACGCTATGACACAATTCATCTCTAAACCGTAGATCACATTTCACATTTCCGAAATTATCTATTCCAATTCACGTAATCGATCCCAAGGTCGTCTGACTTAACAATATGTTGTGCCCCGATCTCACGTGAGTCAGATTATCCACGGTGGGCACGAATCACCATGCATGCTCCCGCGAGATAATCATTCTCATCGGGACGTAACTCTTGTTTGTGTCTAGACTAGTTCATTCTCGATGCGCAGATTGGACCTACTCAATCCTCAAGTTTTATTCAATCACCAATCACAAGTCCTAACATTCTCGAGTTCTCCTTCGCATCAAACCAACAAGTCGGGACAATCGAAGTTGATGCAGCCAGATTTTTCGAGTTCGATCATTCTCGCGACATGAATCACCATGTCAGCGCTCACGCGAAACGATCGCCCCAAATCTGATGTGACGCATGTGTGAGGCTAGAGTTGCGCTCGCACAAGACAAGACCATCGACGCTGTGGTTATCCGCGTAACCATCAAGACACGATCACTTTCATCCAACATTTGTCCCAAATCAAAATCTTAAGTATTGCATCCATCGGAACGATAACTCTTGTACGATCGTCATTCACCATGTCAGAGTACTCCCGAGTTATCGCATATCGATCTTTGATACGCCTCAATACCATCGACGGTATGCGTAACCTGACGATCTTCCTTTGCAACGAATTTCGAGTCGTGTGAATGATGCTATCGTCCGATTGGATAATCTTCTCGAATCGTTTCACAATATCAATTTCTTCATAATTTACGTATCGTTTATCCGTCTATCTTAAGTCATCGACCAACGTATTTCCTCAATTCGCATCATTCCTTGCTAACTCAAACCATCGAGCACATCGATTTCAATCCTCAGAGTCATTTGCGTAACTTCTAAGTCAAACCTTTCGTGCACGCTATCTTTCCGTCGTGCTAACTTTTTGTATACTATCCGTATCCAATCAAGTCATCCATTTATTCTATCGTTTAGAATTTCTATTCAACCATTTCGTAACTCGTACTATCGTTTACAAATCGTTCGAACGGTATCTCGTTTGTGACTCTCGAATCATAACCAACTAAGCGCTACTCGTTCTAAGGCTTTACGATATTATCGCTTGTGGACGCACTCGTACTATCCGTAACTCCTTTAGTTTCGTTTGAACAATTTATATAACGTCCATACACCACTCAGGGTCAAGTCATTCTACAAATCCTCAAAATTATCATTCGAATCAAAATCGACTTTCTTGAATCCCGTTCGAACCATTCTTCGAATTTCAAGCCCACTCATCTATATCGTATAGACGTTATCGTCGCTCGATAGCACTCTATCGATAGTTACTCTAAGTGTGGTTTTGTTCCCTACCAAGCGGTACTCAATATTGGTTGCGACTCGTTTGCACCAAAAGGTCGAGGTGCGCGATACGCGACACAACTTAGCCAAAAGGCCGTGTGCATAACCATCCTGTATGGACTATACTCCTAGTTTTCACGCTCATTTGCTAATGTCGACGTAGGACTCGTTAGGCACGCACACGACTTGCTAACATTCGCACGCATTTTCTATCAATTCAAGGTCGGCACCGTTCAGCCCAAAGGCCATCACCTATCGATGCGTTCGATTGAACACTTGTCCGAGCTTTCGAAAATATTAGACTTATTGTATGGACATGCCGAGGGACGTTTGAGAGAGAGTGCACTAACGATATCGACAAGCGAAAGCAACGTTTCAGAGTTCGCAAAATAGCGGAGTTAAAGAATTCAATCAATAGTCCAAGGACGTAAAGCCGTGCTCTGATACCATTATGTCACGCCCCGCTCCCGTAGGAGCGATCGTCCTCGCTAAGGCGTGATGTCGCACGAGCCTAGATTACGCTCGTACAAGGCGGATTCTATAACGGCCGATCACAACGGCTGCGACGGGGTCGTCGCACATAAGTCCCAAGCAGAGACATTGAACACGTAGCGAAAATTTAGAACAAACACAAGTTATTCAAAGAAGCACTTTTATTGATTTTGAAACAACGGTTACATTGGGGGCGCAAGGCCAAGATTACAATCGCTCAAGCTCACTCTTCTCACTTTGCAAGTCACTCTGCTCTCTCTCATCTCTCGATACAATACTTGAATCCAGCGGAAGCTTCGGATGGCGATGTCCATACATTATGTCCCGTATAAGTCTTCGATCCATGCGACCGCACGCTTCGAATCGCCAAGGAACTCCGTGCCTCGACGCATCCAAGCGAGCTCCGTGCCACGAGCTTCTACCTGTGCCTGCACATAGAAACTGTGTGGGTGTCAGTACTCAACTGTACTGGTGGAGTGAGCTCCTCGCCCACCCATACAAAACCGACACGTTTATTTTACTTTGTGCAATACAAGCCCCTTTACGATTGTCTTTCTAGTCTTGCCTTAGGATCGATTTTAGGACCGACGCTCGGCCTATTTAGTGTCTTTAGACCATCTCCGTGCCTTGCACTAATAACGTACCCATACTTTGCCTCTAGACCTTTTTCGTGCTTGCATTGTCAACGTACCGACTCATACTTGCCTTTCGTACCATACTCTTGGACGTAACGACTAGGTCGTGTCAAATACTTGTCCGTGCCTCAAACATCGAGGCCGGGCCTCGCAGCGTAACCTGACTTATCCAAACTCGCCTTACGGCCCTTCTCGACTTAACGTGCAACGACTAACCAAACTTATGGAACCGGTGTTGAGAACTCAAGTACGACGCCATATCTCGTGCCGAAGCACGTGTCTTTACGTATAGCCGAATCGTAGGCTTTATAATACTTTGGGTGCAACCGAGCACACATTTCACCATTCAACACATACCGTGCTTACACTTCCTTTGTTATGACCGACAGCGTGCATGCGGATTCGCCGCTTAGCACGCCAATTATCTATATGAAAGGCCACTGGCATGACAAGCCATCGCGGACATAGCTCGGGTAGGCGGCGGGTCCTTCAGCGCAGGTAGCGAGCCCCGTTGAAAGCCTTCGACTACCCACGCAATAAAAGCATGCGCTGCTATAACGTCTAACTCCTAGGACGACTGGGCCCGGTGCCCCGGCGTATAACCAGTCTAGGCAGAAATCCTTGTTGACATGGTGTCCAATGACCACGCACCTACGAGACAACTAGACTCACGTAAATGCATGGCCTAATTTGTTGGTACGACGGAAACAATACTTAGCAACACGTGCTCTGAACCGCACTTTGCGTAACGTGCATCGGGACCACGAGACTCCCAACCGGGGGATCGCCTCGAACATCTTAACGTGGATAGGAACGCGAGACTCCCAACCGAGGGACCGCCTCGAACATCTTAACGGGAATAGGAACGCAAGACTCCCAACCGAGGGACCGCCTCGAACTTCTTAATGTGGATAGGAACGCGAGACTTCCAACCGAGGGACCGCCTCGAACTTCTTTGAACTCGAGGGAACGACTACTACGTAGCCTTCCAACTTAACTTGAACAAAACGTGTTCCTTAAGTGCCATGGACCGTGGCTAACTTTACATCGTGCCAACCGTGGCTCGTGCCTTTAACTGACTTCTGTCCTACGCGACGCTATCACCCAATTCATACGTTATATGACGGCCCTTGAGATCGTGGGACTATTTAACTTGACAACCGCAGAAAGAGTGGGACGGCACTTGGAATGACTTAGGTCGATCGGCATAACTTTGCCTAACTTACTCAAGCCTACAACTTAACCCGAGGACGAGCCAAGGCTATGCCAAGCCTTGCGCAGTAGAAATGTGCATGCTTTATAGAGCATTTACGCGGGCAACGCCTATGACTTAGGCAAGTTTATATTTTGTGTCGAATACCAACTTTCCTTCTCCCAAGCCACGGGACGAAGGACCGAGTGTCATTTAAAAGCACGCTGAGCCGACTTCTATTGAGACGTGGGGACCATTTTCCATGTTCTAAGACATTCCGAAGGGTCGGAATTATTCCCTTAGCTATGTGCGTTCGTAGCTTTTATATTAGCCTACTTGTGCAAGTTGAAAACGGACGAATTATTAAGTGAAGGCTGAGATTAGGCAAGTTCACCGAAACTATCCTACCTGAGCGATGTCTTCGAGTCGCTGTTACAAAGATAAGTCCGAACGCCATCGGCGTTTCGATTCCTCTGATTGACTTCGCGGGACGGGACACTACATCCATCCCCAATATAATATAACCGGAGAGTGGCATCACAAAGAATCGCCCCTCAAACTCTCTCTCGGCTATAGTAATAGAGCATCTATAGCTAGCTCTAATAGGCACTGGTCCTCCTCCCATCATTACTCTACTAATCTCCGCAGTAGGTGTAGATACTAAGTGATGTTCATGCATAAACTCTAATGACAGGAAGCTATGAGATGCACCAGAATCAAACAAGCATAAAGCTAGAAAAGTATGCAAATAAACATGACTTGTGATGACGTCAGCTAAGTAATCTGGCTCCGAAACCTGCTCCGGCTCCGGCTCAAGGGCTAGGCTATAAATCTTCCCCTGAGGTCCCTTCTGCTGCTGCAGATACTGCCCAAACCTCTGCTGCTGAGTCGGGAGCGGTCCTCTAGGCTTCGCTACTGGGCAGTCCCGAATCTGATGGGTGGCAGACCCAAAAACTAAGCACTGCTTCAACCACTTCCTGCAAATGGAGCTGTCGTGCCCCGGTCTTTCGCAGAAAGAACATATAGCTCCCCTCTGCTGCTGATGTCGGGGTCCCGGGGCTCTAACTGGCGGGGTCGGGTGATGTGATGTAGGAGGACGGTAAGTCTGCTGGGGCGGCGTCGGTGCTCTCTGCTGAAAAGCCTGACGCTTGGACGGTCCCTCATGATGTACAGAAGCTGGCCTCTTGCTAGACAGAAGACGCTCCTCGATGCTCCGGGCCAACTCTAGGCTCTGGTAATAGTCAGTCGTACCGTTCGCCACTATAAGAATGCCAATGTCTGGAACTAGACCATGGCAAAACCTACGGGTCATCTTCTCTGGATCTGCAACCAGACTAGGAGCGAAACGGCTCAGGCGACTAAACTCTGCCGCATACTCATCAACAGAACGGTTCCCCTGCTAGATGTTCTGGAATCGTAGCCCCATGGCTGCTCTAGCAGTGGTCGAGAAGAATTTCTTCTTGAACTGGGTCTTGAACTGATCCCAAGTGGCTCTCCCTCTCGCAAACAACGGCTCATTCCGGAACCAAACTCCTGCCAAGTCTATCAGTAAAAATCCTGCTGCCTCGACCTGGAGGTCATCCGGCATCCTAAATCTAAGGAGCTTCCTCTCTACCGAGTCTAGCCAGTCATCTGCTACTACTATGCCCTCAGTCCCTGAGAACTCCTTGGGATTCAGACCCATGAAGTCCTTGATCGTCCCTGCTCTCTGCCGTGGCTCTACTTGTGGTGGGACCACGGGACGTCCCTCAGAACGCTCCATGCTCTGGCGGAGTAGGGTAGTCTGCTCCTGATGGGTTGTTAGGAACCCCTGAATCAGAGTGAGCAGCTGGTTCCCGTCGAGTGTGACGGAAGCCTGGGTAGGTATAGTGATAGGGGGTGGTGAAAGTATTGGGTCCTGCTGGGCATGTGATGTGGAAGGTGGTTGTGGTATTTAGGTTTGTGGATTTGTGGAGTGGAGGAGTGTGGTAGGTAGAGGTGTATCAGTCAACTAGTCAGCTGACTGGATAGGAAGGGCTCCATTCTCAGGTGTAACATACTGGGACGAACGAGTAAGCACCATCTAAATTATAATAAAAATGACTTATAAGGACTTTGTTAAAGTAAGCAATCATAGACAAGAAAATCTAATTATAATAGCAAGCAAGTGATGTATTTCCTATGTTGCAATCCTAGCATTCCTCTAGGTGTTCTAAGCGTCATTCCTAATGTTGTCTAATTACCTTAAGTTCCTATTGCAGGCATGCTTGGTACAATAATGTAACCAAACAATTTAGTCAGGACCTGCATGGGCCACCACTAAAAACATGTCACGACCCGCTACCCAAATTGTTGGGCCGGGCCGAGTCATGTCCAGCCTGCGTTTGGGATAAAATGCAGTAAGCTGTTCTAGAGATAACAAGATAAGACTAAATGTGCTAACAGTTCTATAAGTGAATAAAAGTCATAAATGCTCCAAACACAAAAGTCGTCTCATATAGTAAAATGTCCAAAGTACAAGTCTGAAATGTAAAACTGGATACATATCCAGTTACAAAATATATAGTCTAATACATGACTACTCTCAAAAGTCTAAAGCAAAAAGACAACTAGGCGAGGTTCCCCGCAGGAACATCCTTGTAAAGCAAAGTCGGGTCCTCGACAGTATCTCCATAATATGTGTCGCAGAGTAACTCCTCCTCAGTAAGGACACCTACAACATTATCCTGTCAGGACGGGCGCAAGTACTGAATCTAACAAACTAGCATATGAAACATGAAAATGAACATAAGAGGAATAACTGGAAACATGGCATCACACAATCTATCATGGCAAGGACATATATGTCATAGAGACAGATGTATATGTAATATTTAAAACTGTAGCAGGTACGTGATCGTCAATAGGTGTACAATGTACTGTGGTACATGTAAATAAAATGTACATACGTACAAGTTAACAAGCATAGGTGTACATCCGTACAGAAATGCGGGATAATGGCCTACGGCAAGGTATACATATAAAATGCGACCTCGCTCGCTACTATAGGGGGGACATGATCACGTACTCAACTGTCAGTTTTCCTATAACCCATATTCTAATCATATGAGAGATACATAAAGACTGTTCTAAGCATGGTAGTAATGGAAAGTACAACAAGTGATATTTTAACTTGCTACCCCAAGGATCAGCATTTAACATGGTTGGATTTGCAGTTCATTTATGTAACAGTATGTAAAGTTTGTAGAAAGTACTTGCCTCTAGCAAAGCAAAGCAAGGCAAGCTGCGATAAAAGTGCTATAGATGTCTGGTAACTCGTCACTATAGAAATAGATACATAAACTTAGTTTTTACACTAAGCTAAAACACTAAGACACTAATTGGTGCAACACGACTTGTGACTGGGTACCTAGCCAAAATAATGACTTTAGTATAGGAGACCAATGTAGGGTGACACACTACTTTAACTAACTTTCTAGGGTCTTTACACTAGTGAGGGGTGAGGTTCAATACGGCTAAAACTCAAAATAGCACAAAAAAGTTGCAAGTCGTAATTATTCAATAAATAAATCAAATGATCATTGTGTTCCAACAATTTTTGGGATAGACAAAAAGCTTATTTTTACATAAAATAAAGTACCAAAAAGATCCTTGTTAATTATAGAAATTTATTATAATTTTCTGAAATTTATTAACCAGTACAAGTATTTTATAAAAAATCAGTTTTCCTAAGTATACAGAAAATGAGTTTTGGTTTCATATGCCAAACTAGTGGCAAAGCTGTAAATTAAATACTATAAAAATTATACTAAATTAGCTAAATTAACATAGTATCTAAATACCATTTTTTCAGAATTTTAGCAGCATTTAAGTATTTTTAGAAATTCAAAAACAGCATTGCACACAATTAAAATTAAATAATTAATTATCTGCGTATTTTGTCCATGTACATAATTTGAACCAAAGTTCAAATACAGGGCCCAAGGCCATGAATCAAGTCCAATATGACTTGTACAGGTCTTGAATGTGTGAAAACACATTTGGGCCCAAAAATCCATGCTAGGCTTGGACACCAAATGGTTGCAGTAATTTAAATACACCCAAAAATACAAAGTGGTAAAAGTGCAAAATAAATATTAATATTTTAATAAGGTAAAATTATACATAATGAATATATACATACATATGTTAAAAGTACATATATATATAAGAAAATACTTAATTATAAAGTATATATATTTTTTTTTTAATTATAAAGTATATATATATATATATATATATATATATATATATATATATATATATATATATATATATATATATATATATATATATATATATATATATATATATACAAAAAAAAAAATATATATATATATATATATATATACAAATATTGTATACATATATATAATAGTATATATAATAATATGTATACACATGAAAATATATACATATATACATATATGTATATAAATACAAATATATATATATAAATTTACTAAATATAAAAATATATATATACATATATAAAAATACTGCCTATATACAGTATATACATATATATATATATATATATATATATATATATATATATATATATATATATATATATATATATATATATATATATATATATATATATATATAAATAACAGAAAAAGAGAAAAGAAAAAAAAAGAAATAAACACAGCAGCACAGGGGCTCGAACTCGGCCCACTGAGCACGCGCGGGGGGGGGGTTGACTGGGTCGGGCTGGCCAGGGGGTCAGCCCGCTGGTTGTGTTAGGATTAGGGTTAGGTTAGTTTTATTTAGGTTTTAAGTAATTAATATATAAAAAAATCAATCCTGTGTCCGGACAGTTAGGGACACAGGAGTCTACGTGTCCACACTCAGCACGACACGCACGAAATAATTCGGCCGTGTCTGTCACGCCCCGCTCCCGTAGGAGCGATCGTCCTCGCTAAAGCGTGATGCCGCACGGGCCTAGGTTGCGCCCGTGCAAGGCCAAGTCCAGAAACGGCCGATTTAAGCTAGGCCACAGAGTCGTACAGAGTGTCCCCATTTGCAGCGGAAAGTAAATGAACACAAATTTGAAGCGAATTCAATCTCTTTATTGATATTTAAGAAGTTTACAAGCGGCGCTAGGCCGATATTACAAATCGCTCAAGCTCTCTCTCTCTCCGAAACATAAAAGGCGTGCCAAGTGGCTTACAACATGGAATGATTCATGGCGATGTTCCGATACATTATGTCCTGTATAGGGTGCTTCAGCTCCTTGCAACGCTCCAAGGCTCCAGAGATAGCTTCGCGCCTTAGCACGTTCGATGGAAGCTCCGCACCCGCCGACGATACCTGCATCCTGCAAGTAGACTGTGGGGTTATCAGTACATTGTTATGCACTGGTGGGGAGGCTAGCTCGCCCACAATGCTATCATTACCAAACACGTTCTATTTACTTTTGTGCATCTCTATCATTCATTATCTTTCTAATCTTGTCTTAGGATCAATTTCATGGCATATGTCATAACCTATCCCGTGTTGCCAAATTCAAGTGTCGCATGGAAATACATGCACGACTTACCCATACTTATCGTCCGGCCTTCCCTGTCCAAAGCAAATCAAGTTAGTCAACAATTCATATGTAATAACATAACGTGCCTCATGTAAACTTCCAATATCAAGGGCGTGTCCCTGCCTCGGGTTCTAGCGCGTCGTAGGTGTGTTCTCTAATTCATTATCATTTGATGTGATACATTTCAAGCCGTTCAATAGGCACTTGTTCATTTAACTTAGACTACTTTGATTTCAATACAAGGACTTGCACGTGGATAGCCACCAGCAAAGCCCACTTAACTCTATATGCACCGATCACTGACATCACAAGCCATTTTGGATATGTCTTCCCCTGTGGTAATTTCTCACCTATCATGGCGTGCGGCTTGGTACACCCTGATAGTCTTTTGAAATACCCGACCTTACGTCCTCTGAGTGGCCAAGCCCGCACCCAGTCCTAGACATAAGCCAAATTTCTTTTGATTCCGTCCGGACCGGCAAGTCCTTCACACTTTGATCATGCTGCGGAATCCCTTTTTCTTCACGGCCACAGCATTCGCCACCCCTCGCTCGTGCCTTTTGTCCACGACCATTTCGTATTAACTTGTCTTTTTAACTTAACGACTGTCTCTGAGCCGTAGGCTAACCCTTAGCCTTAATGCGTTATCGACCAGGTTGGCATCCGTGCAGCGCGGGTAGCGAGCCCCGTTGCACGTGCCCGTTATACCTGTCGCTAACCATTTCCATCCTTCTTATCTTTTATTCATTCTTTCTTTCACTTGTTCATTCATTCGTTGATTCATTCATTCACTTATTCGTTTACTCTTTCATTCATACATTACGCAACTCCTTGTGCGGGAGTCGCCTTGGCGACCCATCGGTCCCATAGCCTTTCAATGTTGCTATACTCTACTCGGAACGACTATATTGATAGTCTTCCCATTTCATTGTTGTAACCCATTCATTGTTTCATTGTTGAACGCATAAGGGACTTGAACTCAAGCTTGTGCCTTAGCACGAGCGTGGAGCGCGGTGCGAGAGTTCTCGTATTTTTTATGTTCTTTTTACATATTCTATACAAGCATACAAGATGGGATTAATCCCTTAGCTAGGTGCATTGGGTCATTTATTAGCATGCACGGTGTTATCGCCTAGCGATTTCAGTGATAGTGTCTGTATTGTTATGTGTCTAGGCTAAGCAAAGACGGGTTCATCGGAGCTACCCACCTTAGCGATGTTCGCATCGGCCGAGCGATACTCCGAGCGCGCCTTCGAAAGTCTAAGTCTGGATTCATCTTGACGGGCCAATGTAAGCCTTGCATCGATTCTTCATCTGGTCGATGCCAACTCTTCGGGTCGACGGCTCGTTTGAGTCGTTGCACTTGTCGTTTGAATCGGCGTTCCGCTAGGGCGGAGCGGGTCATTACAGTGTCCAAGCTTACCCAAGGATTGCCCGTGTCCTGGCGAGTCACCCACGTGAATTCGAGACACAAACACGACATGGAAATAGCACTGACACGTACGTGTCTGTCACCCCCATTTCCTGTATTTCGTATTTATGCTCGTATTTGATTTCGGCACGTATTTTATTTTCTCGACTTGCGGATTTTGGTTTTTCGTAAATTGGTTGGACCATGGCTTGGTTTTATTTTTTTGAGTAGGATTGGTTTGGTTTGATTAGGTTTGGTTTAATATGATTGGAACACCTTAACCTACACTCCTCCCTCAACACACCACAACTCCCCCACTTTATAACACCACCTACTTTTCTCTCTCCTCTTTATTCTCTCATTTATTTCTTACAAACTTCTTCTTCTTCCTTCTTCCACACAACTCCCCAACCCATTAGGCAAGTGCACCTTGCCAACAAATAAGCACCCAATTTTATTTGTCCATTTGATAGATTAGGACATATAGATCAACATTAGAACTTGGAATTTTGTGATTTGGAGCTTTCATTCTTCTAGATCTAGGTTTTAACCATTTTCGGAAATCCTTGGTTTTGATCTATTAAACTTTGATTTTTGCTTGTTTTGATGCTTCCATGTGGAAGAGAATTCAATTTTACTCAAGTTAGAACTTTGAAAATCTAGATTTGGTTTTGATTTGACAAAGTTATGATGAATTGAAGTTCTTGGTGTTCTTAGACTTGCTCTCGGCCAGGAAGAACAGCCCTCTGCCTTGCGCTTTTTAGCGCATGGCCGATTGCGCACCCCCAGCCTGTGCTCTTTAGCGCATGGTCGATTGCGCAATCACTTGGCCAGTGCTTTGCGCTGCGCTGGATTGCGCTGGCGCAAGCTAGCCATGCGCAAGCCAGCCATGCGCAAAGTAACCCCTGCGCAATTCGACCATTGCGCAATCCATCTCTGTGCAACCAACTCCTGCGCAGTTCACTCCTGCGCAGCCTACCTTCTGCGCAATCCATCTGTGCGCCATCTGCCCCTGCGCACTTGGCACCCTGCGCAGTTGGCACCCTGCACAGCTCACCCTGCGCACTTGGCACCCTGCGCAGTGCATACCCTGCGCAACCTACTTGTCTATGATGAATTTGTTATTTCTTGATCTTGGCTCTTCTATAGTCCTATTTTATATTAGTATTTTATTAGGTATTTTACGCCCATTTTATATCCTTACGCCTTTTGGCATGGCTTGATTTTGCTTAATATATTTGGAATAACTATTGTACACAGCATGGTATGACAAGGAACTAGTATAACATGACAGTGACCCGTAGTGGTGCACTCCTGACATGACCAACCTGACTTGATAGTGGCCCGTCGTGGCGCACTCCTAACAAGCACCCTGACATGATTTATCTTGATAACTTGATAGTGGCCCGTGGCGGCGCACTCCTGACTTGACTTGACTTGATAACTTGACTTGACTTGCCTTGACACCGTGGGTGTTCCTGCTTGCTTGTTTGCACAATCCACTTGTCTTGTCTTGCATCATGTCTAGGACGTGACTTCCTGGGTACCACGGCCAGGGACTCGCGCTAAATTGGATTAGGCTAATTATTAGATCAAACTAGAACATAGAGAATTCCCAGTCACAGGCAATCTCGTTATCTGGGCGCTTTAATGGACTTGTAGCTTGCCGACGAGTAGAGCACATTTTCAGCACACTGTCATGTGTTGCACCCTCTAAGTCACCTAAGGGTACATTTGTCTCCCGGGCAATGTACCCACCTATAACTCTCAACCCGCGGAAGGATAACTGGATGGTCTGCAGGGCTTGGGACTGGGAGTTTCTCACTTGCATCTTGTTAGTAATTAAGGCTTGTGATAACCCTAGTTAGTTAAAGTAGTAAGCCGTAGCACTTGCTTGGCCGATTGCGAATGGATGGTGTCCAGCCTTGTCTAAGTCTTGTCTAGCTCCAGTACCTGCTATCTCCTGAGCATGTTTGTTTTACTTATCTTAACGATAAATGAGTAGAGATAGTGAGCTATTCAGGCGAAGGGTTACAACCCCGGTCCTTGTCTGGTTTAAAGATTGTAACCTGGCTCCCGGAATGGTTCCACGTCCCTAGTCGTTTATCGCCCTGTGTACTTTACTACTTGTACTTCTTTTATTCTTTATGTTCTGATATGCTGGCTTTTGTTCTTATTTGTGGCCTCCTTTGTGGCACTTGCTCTTTCTGGGGTTTGACCCAGCTGGTTTTGTGTGGCCAGATTTCGGAGCAGCTCCCGAGGATCTACCAAGCTTCCAGCCCAATGGTGACAACTAGACGGAATCCGGGCTACGAGTGGGTTTCCCTTTTTGTTTCACCCACTTATATGTAAATTTATTCTTTTGAGGCGTTTAGCCGACGAGCACCTGTTAGCTCGATGCACTTTTACTTACTGTCTGCCTACGGGCTGTAAACATGATTAACAAATCCTAGGGTTGATCATGTATGACTGAACTCTTGCTAGTCCTATCATTTTGTACGACTAGCTTCATGATCATCCAATATGTAATATTTGGGACGCCTTATATATATATATTTGATGCTCTAACATCTTGTAACTCTGTTAATTGCTTGAGATTGAGACAATAGGCTTGACCTTAAGAGACTGCTGGCTTGTAGTAAACCCTCATATCTAGACAGCCGTGACCGTATAGTTGAGATGTATTCTATTTCAATATACGTAGCTGGCTGTGTCTGCCCCCGCTCTCCAGTATTCTGGTTCTGGGGCGTGACAGTGTCCGAAGTCGGGCTGCTGTCGGGGGTGGCGACTGGGCGGAGGAGATGCCGTGGTCGGGGCACTCGGGTGGCGCTGCGGTCGTCTCGCCGAGGTGAAGCGAATGGTGGTGGTGGCGATCGACGACAACGGTCGGTGAGACGGTGGTAGGGTGTCGTCGAAACTAGGGTTCATGCGAGATTAAAATGGGGAAGACTGTCACGCCCCAGAACCAGAATACTGGAGAGCGGGGGCGAACATAGCCAGCTACGTATATTGAAATGAAGTCCATCTCGCTATACGGTCACGGCTGTCTAGATATAAGGGTTTACTACAAGCCAACAGTCTGTTAAGGTCAAGCCTACTGTCTCAATCTCAAGCAAATAATATAATTACAAGATGTTTGACCACCAAATATACAATAAAAGGCGTCCCAAATATTATATATCAGCTGATCATGAAGCTAGTCGTACAAAATGCTAGGACTAGCAAGAGTTAAGTCATACATGATCAACCCTAGAATTTGTTAATCATGTTTACAGCCCGTAGGCAGACAGTAAGTAAAAGTGCATCGAGCTAACAGGTGCTCGTCAGCTAAACGCCTCAAAAGAATAAATTTACAATAGAGTGAGCGAAACAAAATAGAAAACCCACTCGTAGCCCGAGTTCCTTCTAGTCGCCACCATCGGGCTGGAGGTTCGGTAGATCCTCGGGAGCTGCTCCGAAATCTGGCCACACAAAACCAGCTAGGTCAAACCCCATAAAGAGCAAGTGCCACAAAGGAGGCCACGAAATAAGAACAAAAGCCAGCATATCAGAACATAAGAAAATGAAAGAAAAGTACAAGTATTAAAGAGAACCACAGGACAATAAATGACTAAGGACGTAGAACCATTCCGGGAGCCAGATTACAACCCGTAAACCAAACAAGGACCGGGGTTGTAAGCCTTCGCCTGAATAGCTCCTTGTCTCTACCCAATTATTGTTACAGCAAGTAAAACAATCTTGTTCGGGAGTACCAGGGTACAGGGACTAGACAAGACTTAGACAGGGCTAGACAATATCCATTCACAAGCGGCCATGCAAATACTACGGCTTACTACTTTAACTAACTAGGGTTATCACAAGCCTAGTTACTAACAAGATGCAAGTGAGAATTTCTCAGTCCCAAGCCCTGCAGACCATCCAGTTATCCTTCCGCGGGTTGAGAGTATGGTTGGGTACATCGCCCAGGAGACGATATACCCTTAGGTGACTTAGAGGGTGCAACACATGACAGTGTGCTGGAAATGTGCTCTACTCGTCGGCAAGCTACAAGTCCAATTAAAGCGCCCAGATAACGAGACTGCCTGTGACTGGAAATTCTCCATGAACTATAGTTAGATCTAGTCATTAGCCTAATCCATGTTCAGTACGAATCCCTGACCGTGGGAAACCAGGGAGCCACGTCCTAGACATGATGCAAGGCAAGACAAGTGGATTGCACAAGCAAGCAAGCAGGAACACCCACGGTGTCAAGTTGATTATACGAGTCAAGTTAGCCGTCGCAACAGCATCAAGATAAATCATGTCAGGGTACTTGTCAGGAGTGCGCCACGACGGGCCACTGTCATGTTAGGTTGGTCATGTCAGGAGTGCACCACTACGGGTCACTGTCGTGTTATGCTAGTTCCTTGTCATACCATGCCATGTACAATAGTCATTCCAAACATATTAAGTAAAATCAAGTTCATGACAAAAGGCGTAAGGATATAAAATGGGCGTAAAATATCTAATAAAATATCAATATACAGGGCTATAGAAGAGCCATGCTTAAGGAAAAATAAAACCAAATCTCCATGATTGGACAGATTGCGCAAGGGTCCCTGGGGTCGGGTTGCGCAGGAGTCAAGTGAGCCAGGGGGCCAACTGTGCAGGAGTGAGCTGCGCAGGGGTTAGATGGCGCAGGAATGGTTGGCGCAGGAATGGACTGCGCAGGGGTGAATTGTGCATGAGCAGACTGCACAGGGTTGAAGTGCGCAGGGGTTGATTGCGCATGAGCAGACTGCGCATGAATGGATGGCGCATGGGGCTGAGCGCAGTTCGCCAAGGGACAAGTAGCGCGGTCGGCGCTGCGCTAAAGAGCGCAGGCCGAGAGGGGATGCGCAGTCCAGCACTGCGCTAAAGAGCGCAGGCTGCAGTCTGCTACTCCAGGCCGAGAGGAACTCTACAAGAACACCAAAGTTCAAATCTTCATATCTTGGTCAAATCAAAACCAAATCTAGATTTTCAAAGTTCTAACTTGAGTAAAATTGAATTCTCTTCCACATGGAAGCATCAAAACCCACAAAAATCCAACCAAAATAGATCAAAACCATGCAAATTCAAAAATAGTTAAAACCTAGATCTAGAACAATGGAGACTCCAAATCACAAAATGTCAAGCACTAATGTTGATCACCATGGCCTAATCTAGCTAATGAACAAATAAAATGTGGTTCTCATGTGGTGGCAAGGTGCACTTGCCTATGGGTGGAGTGTTGTGTAGAGGAAGGAAGAAGAAGAAGAAATTAATAGAGGGAAGTAATGAGGAGAGAGAGTGTTAGGTGGGGATAATAAAGAGGGTGGGTTGTGGTGGAATGAGGGTTGAACATAGGCTAAGGTGTTCTAATGCATGTTAAACCAAATCAAACCAATTCTCCTCCACAAAATAAACCAAGCCAGGTAAAACCCAATTATGAGAACCAAAATCTGCAAGTCAAGCCAATTACAAGTACATGCCAAAATCCGAGAAAATAAATACAGGTCTGAAATACATGCAAGCTTGACAAAATACGTATTCAGAATACGGGTGTTACAAAGACGGAGGCTGCGGTGGCTGGGGTTAGGTCGTGGTGGTGGTGGTTGGTCGAGGGAGGTGAGGGGGTCCTTTTATAGGGGAGCCAAGGCGGTGGGTTGCCGGATTAGGGTTAGGGTTTCGGTTTAGGGTCGCCGGAAAATTAGGGGGAAGGCGGTGATCGGGCTGGGGAGAGAGGGTAGCTTACACTTAGGTCCCTAGGGTTTTAGAAAATTAGGGTTAGGTCCCTCCCTAGGATAAATTTGCAAATAGAATTTGCAAATCGACATTAAAAAGATTTAAGTATTTGCAGAAACTATTTAAAAAATTTAAAGTAATTACAAATCTATATTAAAACAATTCTAAAATTTACAAAATGATATTAAAATATTTAAATAAATTACAAAGTGATATTTTAATATATAAAACTCATTTTAAAATTATTTAAAAATTCTCGAAAAATTCCTAAAAATCCTCATAATTATTTTAAGGCTAAAATTGACATTAGAAATTAATTAACACTAATTAAATAAAATTTTGAAAAACAGGGGATTATTAAAGAAGATGGCGCCAAGTATATTTTGTTTCTATGGACAAGATTTTGTTTTTGTTTTTGTTGCAAGTTGTTCAAGACTCAGAGGACAATGTCTAAACTCGGTCATTTTGCTAACGAAGGATCCAAAGATTGGAAAAATCTCAGTCGAAATCTCAGACTTTATGAAACTAATAAAGAGCACATTGGTTGTATGGCTAGTTGGATTGAATTAGAAAGAAGACTTGTACAAGTAGCAATCAACAAGTGAGAGAACATTGTAAGCAAGTGTTAAAGAGAATAATTTTTGTTGTGCAAAGACTTGCAAAAACTAACTTGGCACTTCGAGGAGATTGTGAGAAGCTTTATGTTGAGAAAGATGGAAACTTTTTGCAACTAATTATTGAGATAATTATTGAGTTTGATTCAGTAATGGAAGAGCACCTTCAACTTATTCAAGCATGCTAGGCTTATTTTTCATATCTTGGCCCCAAAATTCAAAATGAATTGATACAAAAGTTGGCAGCTGATGTAAGAAGTTCAATTGTTACAAAGATTAAACAGGCAAAGTATTTTGCAATCATACTAGATTGGACTCTAGATGCAAGTCATGAGGAGAAAATGTCCCTTGTACTAAGATGTGTGGATGATTCAACAAATATTGTTTCGGTAGAAAAATTTTGGGTTGAATTTTTGAAGGCTGATGATACTAGGGGTTTGGACTTTTTACTAAGGTTAAAAATGCCTTGAACACCCTCGAACTTGACATTGATAATATAAGAGGTCAAAGATATGACGGATCCAATATGAAAGGGAAGCACAAAGGTATCTTCACTAGAATACTTGAAGTCAATCCAAGAACTTTCTACACTCCATGTGGATGTCACAGTCTTAACTTGACATTATGTTATATAGTAAATTGTTGTCCTAAAGCAATATCTTTTTCTGGAGTTATATATATATATATATATATATATATATATATATATATATATATATATATATATATATATATATATATATATATATATATATATATATACATTATTCTCTTCTTCTACCAAGTGGTGGAAAATCTTCAAAGATAATGTGCAAGATCTTACGGTTAAGTCGTTGTCACAAACACGCTGGGCAAGCCATGTCGAAAGTGTTAAGCCCATAAAAGAGCAGACTTCACAAATAAGAGATGCTTTAGTTAATTTGGCAAATACTTATGAAGACCCAAAAACAAAAAGTGGAGCTGAGGCCTTAGAATGGTAATTTGGTACAAGTTGTATATGGTATTAACGTTGTTAGTAAATTTCTTCAAGCAAAATATATGGATATTGATGTTGTTATCAGATTATTACAAGGGCTTATTTCTTCTTTTCAAGAGTACAGAGAATCTGGGTTTGATCCGGTCACGATTAAAGCTGAAAAATTGCAAATGAAATGTGAATTGAAGATGATTTCGAGAAAAGCGCATCATTCAAAGAAAGAGACAATTTGTTGAGATCTCGACAGTGAAAAGGTAACCCAATCATCTAAAGAATCTTTCAAAGTTAAGTTACTTCCTCTTTATAATTGGTCAAGCTCCTCCTTCACTTCAAACAAGATTTGAACAATTTCAAAAATATGAAGAAACGTTTGGAATTTTGTTTAGTTTGGAGAGGTTGAAATCTGATGATGATGATCTGAGCTCTTGTGTCAATCTTCAAAATTCATTATCATACGACAGACGCTCTGATATTGATGGATCAAATTTATTTATAGAACTAAAGTTCTTAACACGCTTATTATCAGGAGAAGAAAAAAAAGCAATTGACATGATAAATTATTTGAAGAAAATTGATGGTTGTTATCCAAATGCCTATGTTGTTTACATAATTTTGTTGTCTATACCAGTTACAGTTATATTTCCATAAAGAAGTTTTTCCAGGTTGAAGTTAATCAAAACTTATCTTCGGTCAACTATGTCACAAGATCGAGATTGGATGACTTGGCTATATTATCCATCGAGAAAAAAAATGGTTAAGAAAATTGATTATGCAAACTTAATCAATATTTTTGCCTCGAAGACAACAATATGTGTAATATTTAAATGACTATGTGATGCACTCATGCACTAAGAAACTGTTTGATGGCCTAAGTTATTATTATTATTATTATTATTATTATTATTATTATTATTACTATGAACTATCCTAAACATTGTTAGCTTTTTTTTTTCTTTTTTTTTCTTTTTTTACTTATTTGTCTGGAATATTGGTTTTATTTTTTGGGAAATTTTGGAACATCTTCACTTTTATTAGTATCTCATTATAACATTATTTTTTAGATATTAATTTTTTTATTGTGTTTTCTTTTTTTTAAGTTTGGGTTGAAATACTATCGTATCATTATCGATGAAAAATAATATAATATGAACATTAAGTTTTGAGGGTACAACTTTTAGAGTTTATATCGGATCTTAAAATCTAAAGTACGACACTGAAAATACGTTAAACAGTATACAGAGAAGAACCCAAAAAAATATCTAATCTATTGTCATTACATCTTCTTAGTTTTAATTTTAAGTGTTTTAAGTGAGAGAGGATTGATAATCTAAACACTCCATCAAAATTTTCATATCACAAGATTCTATTCCTAGCCAATTGGTGGCAGATCTAATAAAAATTACACACTTTACCTCTCCATTTTGCTTTATTTTGATTCTATTCCCTCTCATGTCACATGGACCTGCTAAAAGCCCAAAGAATGGACCAGGAATTTGTGATAATGGAAAAAGTCTTGCACCGACTAGCCTCATGGACCTACCCACTCCTTGGAATTAGATACTGTCTGTGCACTTGAATAAAATTTAAATAGGATGTAAATATATGTTTTTTATTAACACAAGCTACGACAAATTTGTAAATTTGGTCTTTGTAAATAGTCCCACTTAAATTTTATCGCATAAATTAAGTTTAATATTATATTTTATGGATCAACTCATCTATAGTTTCTTCAATCGTCGGATTACTTGAACACAATGTAAATTAATTGTATTAAAGATTATTATGCATAATGGTACCAGGTTTATATCTAATTAGACTTTAGGTATTGAGTTTTTCCGTTTTAGACTTTGGGTACTCGTTATTTTTTAGTAGCACGATTTAGTATAAAAAAAAATAGACTTTCAGTGGCGAATTGGGTCTTTTAATGACAAACGTTCGTCACTAAAATATGTCACTAAAAAGTTCGAGCATCCAAAGTCTAAAACGGACACATCTAGTACCCAAAGTCTTTGTCATGTTATGATATATCAACTTTATAACTTATTTGACATTTGTATTGAAAAATATCCAGCAATATATTTACACCATCTAATTAAACTTTAGAATTCAGACTGCAATTAAACAATATAAAAAATAGAATATAAAACCAATATTTTTGAAATCTTGCTTCCATTTTAGTAAGGATATAACTAAAACCAGAAACGTGTCTATATTTTGCAGATAAATAATAAATAGTAATATCTATGTTAAAGCTAATTAAGGGAAAGTTGAATAATATATTTCAGATAAAATATGTGCAATGTTGTAAAATAACTCCAAAATTTTTAAAAATTGAAGTAGCAATATCCCATCACTACGAGAAATTATTAGGTGCTCCCGGCTCACCACTGGATGTGCTGAGTGGTGAGCCCGGTCAAATGAACAATGGACACTTGGCAATAACCAATTAACTCAACACTTTCCACATCAGAACCGGATAGAAAAAGATAACAAAAAGAGCTAACAAAATCAATAATATTAATATTAACACTAAAATTAAAATTAATATTAATATTAACATTAATATTAACAGTAAAATTAATATTAACAATAATATTAATATTACATAAAAATTAATATTAGCATAAACATTAACATTAATATTAATTTTTTATTAACTTTTTTCGTTATTTTTTTCTATCCGGATTCACCACTCAACACATCCTGCAGTGATGAAACGGGAGCCTCTAATAATTTCTCCATCACTAGGTGAAGGAGATTCTCCTAACAATCCAATCCATTGAAGTAGCATTTTACATAGTGAAGCTCTTCGACTTTATCGTCCCTCTTAGTTCCACTTTTCCTTCTGCAATGAGTATTTTTACAAAAATAAAAATAATTTATGGGTGGGAAGGCCTGCATGAGACTACATGCGTCTCACATGTGGAAGTGAAGAAAAAGTGACTAATTAGGCTCCGCTCCTATATATTATCCTAATGCTAATTAAAGATGTTCAAGATCCACGCGCAGTCGAAGCAAAGACACGAGTAATGAGTTCATTTGAAAAAGAGGAAAAGAGCATAATTAGTTATAGTACAACGTTCAAAGCACTATATAGATTTAGGTAGGAAGGTTCTTGTAAGGGTTATTTAGTAACAGAATTTTACATAATAGTTGATATTAGAGTTTAGATTTTTAAATTATCCGTCGTTAGTATTATGATCTTCAAATTACTCTTCACGTAGGCTAGTAAACAATAATTTGGAAATCCAAACTCTAATGCCGAATAATTTAGAAACTCAAATCCTAATATAACATATTATATGAAATCCTATTACTAAATAACACTTTTAGTAAAAGCATTGATGTCGCAAAACTACTTCAAAAGTTTAGGCTAAAATCATTTTGTTCTTGTTGGGACGTGCAACACGACTTACTAAAAGGTAAAGGTATGAATGTTGTCAACACCCATGCAGACCGGCCCACGAGTAAATTTAACAAGACAAAAAAATTCCACGTGCTTCGGACAACTTTTTAGTTCCAAAATCTCCTCTCCATGTGGTCCTATCCTATTTTCTCATGTCCTCCAACTCCTCTTCCTATTTGCTTCGGTTAATAAACGAGTGCCACGTGGTAGAGGGACATAGAAAAATGAAACTTTTGAAGGTACATGTAACATCACTTATTCATTTTTCTTCTATTATGTTGGACATACATAGTCATTTTACAAGCAAAACCTTTGTCTCCCTCTCTTTTCCTTCTAGAGAAAATTCTCCTTTTAATATTTTCCTGCGGTTCACAAAGCTATATTTGGATCGTTTATTCCAAAACTGTATGTAGTAACGGAAAGTCGGTAGCACGAGGGGTATTACCTAAATGAGGAATTCGAGAGAAGACTGCACATAAACTTCGAAAATCTTTTAAGACAATATTTCGTACACGACTAGTCCAGTAACACTAAACTGTTTATTGTTTTGTCATTTTGTTTACTTGAATTAAAAGAAAAAAAATTACAACGAAACAACTAGCAGTTTAATATAGTTATAAGCTCAATTCCAAGCAACATTAAGAAGTGGACACCCTAAAAAAAATTAAAAAATAAAATAATAAGCTCAATTGAATAGGAAAGGGAGAAGAAAAAAAAGTAATTCAAAGCACTGTATCTACCTAACAACATGGAATATTTGACACTCTGCTACCACTCTGTTGAGAACGAAGCACGAAAATCGTTCCCCCAAACCAAAAAGTCCTACGAGAGAACCGAGCAAAAGCACACAAACCAAAAACACCAAACACAATCGCAGACACAAAAAATTTTGACGTAAAAAATCCTTGCGAAAAAAATATACGGGACGATCGGAGTCCAACCCTGAAGAACCTTCACTAATGGAATAAAGAGAATACACCCTCTACAAGCTCCTCCCAATCCAATACGGATCACCACAACTCACTTGAAAGAAAAAAAAATTGATTGCGGACACCGAAGAAAAAGAGATACCGAAAAATTATTCGAAGCAATCTCTCATTCACAATAATCCTTAATCCTCTCTCTCTATCTCTCTCTCGAAGATTGTAAAGCACACTTGTTTTTGAGATATTTTTCAACTTGCATCCATCACCCTTTTATAAGTCCTTGGTAATCCATACATGGAAGATCAATATATAGAAACTTCCAATATTCATCAATCATATATTTAATAAAAATCCAATCATAATTGGCTTGCCATAATTGGAAGCCCAATTATATATATGAAAAGCTACTATCTGAAAGATCTAATCATAAATATATGATCAAAATAAATATAAAAATCTAATTATATATTTTCTTACTATATATGTTCCAAAATAGGATCGATGCACTCCCCGAGCTTCTCCGACACACGAATAGCGCTCATCGCACTCTGGGATATTCTCCACATAGGTTGGAAACTCCACCCACTCCAACAAATCTTCCCCTTCACAACTAGGTGGAGAAACTCATCATCCCGACGATCCGCCTGCAGTACTCAAACTTTTTTCTTGGTAGAACCTTCGTGAGCATGTCTGCTCCATTGTCATCAGTATGGACATTCTCAAGCGTCGCATCCTTCTTCTCAACCACATCCCGTATTCAATAATATTGAGTCTCAATGTGCTTGGACCGACTATGAAATGTCTGGTTCTTCATAAGATGAATGGCACTCTGGCTATCGCAAAGCAAAGTATACTGCTCTTGCTTTAGCCCCACTTCTTGCAGCAACTTCTTCATCCACAACAACTTCTTGCAAGTCTCCATCGCCGCAATGTACTCTGTCTCTGTCATCGGCAAGGCAACACACTTCTGCAACCGTGACTGCCACGATACCACTCCACCAGCAAACATCATCACATAGCCCGAAGTCGATCACCTCGTGTCTATATCTCCAGCCATATCAGCGTCGGTATACTCAACCAGCTTCGGCTCGTCACCACCAAAAGAAAGTCTCCAATCAGCAGTGCCCTGAAGGTATCGTAAGATCCACTTGATCGCACTCTAATGTACCCTTCCAGGCTTGGAAAGATACCTACTAACTGTGCCACTGCGTGGGTGATGTCTGGCCTCGTACACACCATAGCATACATGAGACTCTCCAAAGCTAAAGCATATGGAACCCACTCCATATCTTTCTTCTCGTCCTCGGTAGATAGACACTGCTCCTCAGTGAACTTAAAGTGAGCTGCAAGGGGGTTACTCACTTTCTTTGACCCGTCCATCCCGAAACACTAAAATATCCGGTGAATGTACTGCTTTTGGGACAAGTATAACAACTTGGACTCTCTCTATCTCTCTCGACTGATCTCCATCCCAAGAATGGTCTTTACTGCGCTCAAATCCTTCATAGAGAAGGCTACGCCCAGTTGGCGCTTTAACTCCGCTATCCTAGTGGCATTCCGACCAACTAGTAGCATATTATCAACATAGAACAGTAAAATGGTAAAATCATCCTCGGCAAAGTACCTGACGAATACACAGTGATCTGACATCGTCCGTGCATAACCATGCACCCCCATAAATGATTCGGACTTCCTGTACCACTACTTCAACGCCTGCTTTAGACCATACAAGCTCTTCCTCAACCGACAGACCAAGTGTGACTTGCGCTTCTCACAGAATCCCTCTGGATGCTCCATGTACAACTCCTCCTCAAGATCACCGTGGAGGAATGCCGTCTTCACGTCCATCTGCTCGACCTCCAAGTCAAAACTGGCTGCCAATGCTAGCACACCCGAATAGACGACTGTTTGATGACTGACAAATATATTTCATCATAATCTACGCCCTTCCGCTGACCGTAGCCTTTAACTACGAGCCTCGCTTTGTATTAAGGGCGAGTAGCATTATTTGTCTGCTTTACTCTAAACACTCATTGATTTTTCAAAGCCTTCTTGTCCTTTGGCAACTGCAGCAAATCATAAAGTAGAGTTGGCATGTAAGGAACTCTTATCCTCCTGCATAGCCTCAATCCGCTCCTGCCTATGTTCGTCATCCATAGCCTCTGCAAAACATTCAGGCTCCTCCCGTTAGTCAGCAGTACATACTCACCTGGTGAGTATCTCGTAGATGGTCGACCCTCTTGTCGCTCCTCCTCAAAGGAACCACTGGTGCTGGCTGTATATCAACAGCCTCCTCCCCTTCAGGAACTACCTCTCCGGCATGCTCATCCTTCTGAGGGTTACCTTGACCACCATCAGTAGGCTGATGATCAAGGTTGAGAACAACTCTGTGTACTGGCTCTCCCATAACTGGATCCTCTGCGATATCCTCTGAAAACTGCTCGAAGCAAAATGACTCTAACTCAGGCAATTCCTCAGCCTTAGAAGGCATCTCGGAATCCTGAGTGTTGGTCATGATCTAATCCTCGACGAATACCAAGTCCCTACTTCTGTAGAGCTTTCTTCCCACAGGGTCATATAGAGTATATAGCCAAACTCATCCCGACCGTAGCCGACAAAGACGCATCGTCTTGTTTTCGGCTCAAGTTTGGATCTCTCGTCCTTCGATATATGCACGAAGGCCTTACAACCAAACACTCGCAGGTAGTTGTATGATGGCTCTTTGTCGTACCATACTTCATCAGGCACATCACCCTGCAAAAGAGCACTAGAAGATAAATTAATAAAATAAGCAACTGTGTAAAGTACCTCACCCCAATAGCTGCCCGACAAGTTTGCTTCTGACAGCAATCACCATACCCTCTCCATCAGCGTCATGTTCATTCGCTCCGCTACACCATTGAGCTGAGGTGTCTTGGACGGAGTCTTCTTGTGTCGTATCCATTGCTCTCTGTAATAAGCATCAAAGAGACCGATGTACTCACCGCCATTGTTCGATCGAACACATAGCATCTTTTTGTCCATCTCCCTTTCAACAGAGGTCTGAAACTCTTTGAAAGTGGCCAACATCTGATCCTTGGTCTTTAAGGAATAGACCCAAACCTTCCTGGAACAATCATCAATAAACGTCACAAAATAAGAAGCACCACCAATAAATTTTACCTTTATAGGACCGCAGACATCCGAGTGAATCAACTCGAGCAACACCGGCTTCCTCGAACTTAGGTGACTTTGGAAAGACACCCTATTTTGCTTTCACACCAAATAGTACATGCATCTCTCCAATTTTGTAGACTTTAGTCCTGGAATCACCTTCTTGTTCAGCAAGTAGCTTATCCCCTTCTCGCTGATATGGCCGAGCCGCCTGTGCCACAATTCGGTAGACGTATCACTAATTGCGTTCACCTTATGTGTCCCCTGTGCGCTCCCCTTCATATAGTAGAGTCCGGACTTCTTGTTTTCTCTGGCAGTCACCATTGAACCTATGGAAAGCTTCTATTGACCGTTCCCGAAGAGATTGAAGAAACCCTTGTCACCCAACCTTCCAACAAACACTGTAACGCCCCAGAACCAGAATACTAGAGAGCGGGGGCATACATAGCCAGCTACGTATAATGAAATGAAATCTATCCCACTATACGGTCACGGCTGTCTAGATACATGAGGGTTTAACTACAATCCATCAGTCTCTTATGGTCAATAACAAGCCTAATAGTCTCAATCTCAAGCAAGCAAGTAAAGTTACAAGATGTAAGATCACCAAATATACAATAGTAAGGCGTCCCAAACATTACACATCCAGCTGATCATGAAGCTAGTCGTTACAAAATGTGAGGACTAGCAAGAGTTTAGTCATACATGATCAACCCTAGGATCTGTCAATCATGTTACAGCCCGTAGGCAGACAATAATAAGGTATGCAATACGAGCTAACAGGTGCTCGCCGGCTAAACGCCTCAAAATAAAAATTTTAAAATAGAGTGGGAGAGCAAAAATAAACCCACTCGTTGCCCTGGTCACGTCTGATGGTTACCATCGGGCTGGAAGGTCGATAGATCCTCTGAGGTAGCTCTAAAATTTGGCCACACAAAATCAGCTGGATCAGATCCCAGAAAGAGCAAGTGCCACAAAGGAGGCTTCACTTAAGAACTAAAACCAGCACATCAGAAAATGATATTAAAGCAGTTAAAAGAACTGAAGGTAAAGAGATAACAACAGTCATAATGGAGTACGAGGGAACCATTCAAGTAGCCAGGTCACAACCCTTAAACCAAACAAGGACCGGGGTTGTAACCCTTCACCTGAATAGAACTCCGTCTCCAATTCATGTTGGTAAGGTAAAATATAACAAACATGACGTGGGGTGCAATAATACAATAAACGAAGAGAGAACTCAGAGCTGCTCCGGGAGCCAGGTTACAACCTTTAAACCAAACAAGGACCGGGGTTGTAACCCTTCGCCTGAACAGAACTTAGTCTCTGATCTTTATTATTAAAAGGGACAATCATGCGATCAAGCCTGCAATAATCGAGCACTGAAAACCATACCATACAATCGATCCCGGCCAATCAGTGACTACAGCTTTCTACATTAGCTAACTAAACTGCCACAACATGCAGTGAGATATTTCTCCAGCTACAAGCCCTGCAGCTAATCCAGGTTATCCAGGCGACTTGGGTTCATTAAACAGTGCATCGTTCTTTCCATATATCAGTGAGTTTGGACTTGTGCCCTACTCGTCGGCAGGCTGTAAGTCCCACAATGGTGGCCGGGATAACGGGATCGCCTGTAGCTGAGAAAATCTCTCATGACTACTGAATTATTCTAGTTATTAGCCTTAGCCATTTATAGTGGGTACCCCTGACCGTGGTACTCAGGGATCCCTGTCCTAAACATGATGCAAATATTACCGATTCAATTGTACAAACACAATCACCCACGGTATCCAGGCCATTCAATCTTGTCATGTCATGTTCACTGTCAGGAGTGTGCCGCGTCGGACCACTATCATGTCATGTCAAAAGTGCACCACAACGGGTCACCATCGTGTCAGGGAACAATTAATTTAGCACAAGTACACATTTAGTAATTAAATATTTAAAAGAGGCAAGGACTGTGGGGGGACTCATGCGGCTCGGAAAATTTCCATACGGCCAGCGGTCACTTGGCCATATGCGGCTTGAGCAAAATCTATAAACATGCATGCTAGCAGGCAAATGTATCTAATACATTAATGTAATGCATTAATAATACAATAATACAGTAAATATATTATATTAATATATTTTAATATACAAAATATATTAATATACCTTATATTAATATATGCTAAATAATATATTAATATATATTAATGTATGCTAGCATGCATTAAAATATTGTATTAATATGCATGCAGCTGAGGGGAGCCATATGCGGCTGGCTTAAGAAATTGCAGTAAGAAAAATGCATTACATGCTTATGGACTTATGCATTAAATGCATTCTTAAAGACTTAAAATGCATTTATAAGCATTAAAGGGACTTAAATGCAAAAATGCAATGAATTCATTCTTATGCGGCTCATGTATTATAGGCTTGTGGATTTAAATGCAAAAATGCATTAAATCCATTCCTATGCGGCTCATGCTCCCAAGAAAAAAACCTTAGGAAAAATTGCATTGGGGACAATGCATTAAATACACATGTTGTCCTGAGGCTATGCGGCTCATTAGAATATGCATTAAAAAAAAATTTGCATGCAAAAGTGCTTTAAGGAAAAGAATGCATGCTTGCATTCTCAGGTGCATGCGGCTCATTAATTGTTGTATGCGGCTTTGCATTGGTAGCCCAAGCAACTGCGCAAGCAAATACATTTTGTGTTAAGGCATTAATTGCCCAGGGCACGTGGATGCTTGGAAAGCATTCATTCCTAATGCTTGGTTTTCCAAGCATTTGCTAATTGATTGGAATGCTTTATTATTAATGCACTAGAATGCATTAGTGTGAACGCATTTATTGCCTTCTCTGACAAAGCCTATGCGGCTGGCTTTTACATTTGCATGCTGCCAAGATTAAAAAAATGTGCAAGGGCCATGCGGCTGAGTGCTACAATGCCCATGCGGCTCATGCAAAATTCCCATAGGTCAAATTGGACCTAACGAACTTCTCTGCATTCATGGTATCATCAACTTAGCAAAATATGCAAGTGTGATGGATCAAAAGTCCTGGAAACCAAAAATACCACAAAGCTAGATCTACAAAATTTAACCATAGAAATGAAAAATGACAAGTACTAAAGTGGTTTAGAAACACATGAGGAAGACAATGGAACAATAAAAATGGACTTCCTCCATGAAGCAAGGTGCACTTGCCTAAGCTCTCCCACTCTCTCTATCTCTCTCTGGTGGTTGAAGAAGTAATGGTGGAGAAGAAGAAGTAATGAAGAGAGAGAAATACGTGGTGGGATATTTAATGAAGAGGATGGTGGTAGGTGGGATTTTAATGAAAGTGGTGGTAGGTGGGAGTGGTTCACATAAAACTGAACCATGCAAACCAAGTCGAACCAAGTCAAGTTGGGCCGAACCAACCAAGAAAACATGCAATACGGGTCTAAATACGTACACGTATACCGAGATACGTGATACGAAAAATGGTTATTACAACTCTACCCACCTTAAAAGAATTCTGTCCTCGGAATTTAATCAAGTGGCTAGAGATGCAAGGACAAGCTATACTACTTACAGGCAAGCTATACTAGTTAAGCAATCAAACAATCATCCATGCAAGCAAGGAATCGAAAACATGTGGCATAAGAAGGATATTATACCTCACGAGTCAAACAGGTCGGAATATCGCGATCGGATATCATACTCACGCTCCCACGTTGACTCTCCTAAAGAGTGATGACCCCAAGCAACACGGACTAACTTGATAGTCTTGTTCTTGAGTATCTTCTCTCTTTGGTCCAATATAGATATGGGCCTCTCCTCATACGAAAGGTTGGTACCAACAACCAATTCTGAATGATCCAAGATGTGGCTCGGGTTCGGGATATACCGTCGTAGTTGGGACACATGAAACACGTCATGCACCTCACTCAGAGACGGTGGAAGAACGAGACGATAGAACACGTCTCCTACTCGCTCCAGAATGTCGAACGGCCCTATATACCTAGGACTAAGCTTTCCCCGTACGCCGAAACAAATGACGCCACGGTTAGGCGAGATCCTCAAGAATACATGGTCGTCGACAGAAAATTCAAGGGGACGCCGATGAGAATCGACCCAATGGCGCTGACGATCTTGTGCGACGCGAAGATGATCTCTGACTCTCCTGACTACCTCAACTGTCTGAGCGATCATCTCTGGACCAAGTATCTGTCTTTTTCCCACATCGTCCCATGCTAGTAGGGATCTGCACTTCCTACCATACATTGCCTCGAACGGAGCCATCTGGATACTGGCTTGAAAACTATTATTGTACTAGAACTCTACCAGGTGCAGGTGATCTTCCCACGAACCACCGAAGTCGAGTGTACAAGATCTCAACATATCCTCCAGAGTCTGGATCGTGCGCTCCGACTGACCATCTGTCTGCGGGTGATAAGCTGAGCTGAACTGGAGGTGAGTTTCCAAACTCTCTTGCAAGCTACGCCAAAAGTGTGACGAGAATCTTGAATTCCGGTCCGAGGTGATACTGACTGGTACACCGTGGCATCTGACAATCTGCCGAAGATACATCTCTGCTAGCTGAGCTGTCGATTGACCCACTCTGAACGGGAGAAAGTGAGCCACCTTCGTGAGCCTGTCAACTATAACCCAAATAGCATCTCTACCGGCTGGGGATCTAGGTAATCCAGTCACGAAGTCCATGGTTACATGCTTCCACTTCCATTCTGGAATCGGCAAGGGCTGAAGAAGTCCAGCTGGCCTCTGGTGTTCAGCCTTGACTTGTTGGCAAACCAAACACCGAGAGACAAACCGAGCTCTCCCTCTTCATGCCATTCCACCAAAAGTGCTGACGGATATCACGGTACATCTTCGTGCCACCGGGATGAATCGAATACTGAGAACTGTGAGCTTCCGCCATCACCTCATGTCTAATATCTCCACTGGGTACACAAAGACGCTTATCATGTCGAAGTGTACCATCTTCATGAATGCATAATTCTGGTCGTCGTCCTGCTTCATATTCGGTTCTAAGCTGCTGAAGCTTAGAATCGGAGGACTGAGCTATCTTGATCCTCTCAACTATACTGGACTGCACTTGCATGCTGGCCATCAATGCCATATTGGTAGGAAGGAAAACTTCTATACCCATCTTCTGAAGATCTGCTAACAACTCTGGTTGCGCTGTCAGAAGGTAAACTCCGGCTCTTCTGCTTAATGCATCTGCCACAACGTTGGCCTTCCCAGGGTGATATTACAGGTTGACATCATAATCCACAAGTAGCTCTAGCCATCTTCTTTGACGCATGTTAAGGTTCTTCTGGGTGAAAACATACTTCAGGCTCTTGTGGTCGGTGAATATCTCCACCCTATCTCCATATAAGTAGTGTCTCCACAACTTAAGTGCAAACACTACTGCTGCCAGCTCTAAGTCATGGGTTGGGTAATTCCTCTCATGATCACGAAGTTGACGTGATGCATAAGCTATTACCTTTCCATGTTGCATCAAAACACATCCTAAACCCTTGCCTGAAGCGTCACAGTACACTGAAAATCCTCCGGTCCCATCTGGAAGTGTGAGAACGGGTGCCGTCATCAAGCCTCGCTTTAACTTCTCAAAAGATTCTTGACATTCTGCTGTCCAAGCAAACTGCACATCCTTGCGGGTCAACTGCGTCAATGGCGCTGAAATCCGAGGAAAGTCCGAAACAAATCTCCGGTAATAGCCGGCCAATCTAAGAAAACTGTGAACTTCTGTAACTGTGCGGGGCACTGGTCAGGTTTCGATAGCCACTATCTTCTGGGGATCCACTTTCACTCCACCCTTGGTGATGATATGACCCAAGTATGAAATGCGATCGAGACAGAACTCGTATTTACTAAACTTCGCATACAACTGGTGTTCTCGAAGAATCTGGAGGACAACTCTGAGATGCTGCTCATGCTCCGCTTCATTCTTGCTGTAGACCAGGATATCGTCAATGAACATGATCACGAACTGATCCAAATAAGGCATAAAGATACGATTCATGAGGTCCATGAATACTGCCGGCGCATTGGTCGCTCCAAAGGGCATAACAAGGAACTCCCAATGCCTATATCTAGATCGGAAAGCTGTCTTCGGGATGTCCAGCTCTCTGACTCTGATCTGGTGGTACCCTGATCGCAAATCAATCTTCGAGAATACTGTCGCTCCTCTGAGTTGATCAAACAGGTCATCTATCCTTGGGAGAGGATATCTGTTCTTGATTGTCACTGAGTTCAAGGTACGATAGTCAACACATAATCTGGATGTACCATCCTTCTTTTTCACAAGAAGCATCGGGGCTCCCCAAGGTGATCCAATAGCATGAATGAATTCCTTGGTTCTGAGTTCTTCAATCATCTTATACAATACCTCCAATTCTGACGGCGCCATCCTGTAGACTCTCTCTGACACTGGTGCTGTCCCGGGGATCAAGTCGATAGTGAACTCGATCTCCCGTTCTGGCGGCATCCCTGGAAGCTCTTCTGGGAAAACGTCTGGAAATTCTTCGACTATCCGGGTTAACTGCACTGCTGCTACCGCCATCCGCAACACTGGAGGAGAAGGTTCAATTTTGCCTCGAGAAAAGGAAAATTCCGGCTCGCCTGGAATACTAAAAACAACTCTGCCAATATGGCAGTCTATCCGAGCATACTGATCTCTCAACCAATCCATCCCTAAGCCCGCATCATAATCGGCCATCAGGAATTCTATCAGCCTAGCGGGAAACTCTCTACCGCTAACCACGACCCGACACGAGGAAAACACTTTATCTACTCCCACAAGACCATTACCAGTAAGTATATTGAGCCTTACTGATAGCGACTCGGGCTCCAGTCCTATCCGTGTCACAAATCGTGCAGACATAAATGAATGCGATGCACCAGAATCAAATAACACTGAAGCGGGAAATGTGTTGACGAGAATAGTACCTGTCACTACCTCACCTGGTGCCACTCCTTCTTCTCCTATGGTCAAAGCCAACACTTGACCATGTCCTCTGGGTGCCGGCCCTCTCTGTTGGAATCCTCGCTGCCTATTCTGAACTTGCGCCTGGGCAAACTGCTAAGGCCTTTGCTGATGAAAAGCCTGGGTCTGCGTCGGCAACGACCTCGGGGATGGAAACTGCTGCTGGACTGGTACAGGGGCTGGTCCCCTTACTGATGAACTGGTCCTGGCTGGTGATGAGTCAGTCCTGAACGGACAGGACCCTACCTTGTGGTCTGGCGCTCCACAAAGCAAACACAATCCTCTAGTCTTGCGACACTCTGAAACAACATGTCCAGGCTTCCCACAATAAGAGCAGCCCATGGGGAAAGACTGCTTCTGCTTCTGAGGGTGCGTCGGGGTTGAATGCTGAACCGACGTAACCGAAGCTGCCCTTCTCGGAGCTCCAATGGTTAAAGCTCTAACTGCCGGGGCTGGGGCTGACGACTGATTCATCTGGCCGTGAGATCGCTTTCGACCTCCGATCCTGTCCATAATCCTCTGGGAGGTATACTCATGCCTCCTAGCTGCCCTCAATACCGCATCAAAAGTCTGATGCTCAAACTGCTCCACTGTCAGCAAAATCTCCAGGTGGAGTCCCTGTTGAAATCGCTAGGCTCTATCGAACTCGGTCGCCACCAAGGTGGGAGCAAACCGACTAAGCCTAAAAAACTCGGCCGTATATCCATCGACCGTCCTGCCCATCTGCTTCAAATTGGTGAACTTGGTCTGAAGATCGTACCGAGCCACCGCATCGAAGTACTTGGTCCGGAACCTCTCACGGAATACTGTCCAAGCAATAGGTGCCGCTAGTCCAACGGCCTGAGCCGCCCACCAGCTACGGGCTAAATCCAATAATTACAGGCGCACCACGGACACCTTCTCATCTTCTGGGGTCTTCGCTGCCTCCAATATCACCTCTGTGTCCTGAAGCCATGCATCGACAGCGATAGCATCTTCGCTGCCATCGAAGAATGGAGGGTTCAGGCGCTTGAAACTGTTTGCTACACTGTTCCCATGATGTCCACCTCTGCCCAGAGCATCTGCTACTGCCTGATGCAAGGCATCTCCTCGACGGTCCTGCGATGCAAGCAACTACCTGATAAGTCCCACCAAGGCTCCATCATCCTGCCGCGCGGGCTGGGCTGACTGCACCGGAGGTTCTGGATCTCTGGAAGACATGGCCCTGGAGGCTGCTCCTGGGTGCTGGGCCTGGTCTTCTTGTTGTTGCTGGTCCACAGGATACGCTTCGCCTTGCTGATCGGCAGGTCCAGGAATAATGCCGCTGAAGAAGACGACATAGGAAACAATAAGGAAGGACCAAGACAGATTCAACGATACAAGCATGTGTTCAGGTCGAGAATCTCAGGGACTAGAAAAGTCGGGCAGGGATCAAAGACGAGTGCTGATTGAGACATCTATTCGGTAACCCTCACATATCTTGATTTACAAGACCTGCATGGGCCACCACTTAAACCATATAACGCCCCAGAACCAGAATACTGGAGAGCGGGGGCATACATAGCCAGCTACGTATAATGAAATGAAATTCATCCTACTATACGGTCACGACTGTCTAGATACATGAGTGTTTAACTACAATCTATCAGTCTCTTATGGTCAATAACAAGCCTAATTGTCTCAATCTCAAGCAAGCAAGTAAAGTTACAAGATGTAAGATCACCAAATATACAATAGTAAGGCATCCCAAATATTACACATCCAGCTGATCATGAAGCTAGTCGTTACAAAATGTGAGGACTAGCAAGAGTTTAGTCATACATGATCAACCCTAGGATCTGTCAATCATGTTACAGCCCGTAGGCAGACAATAATAAGGTATGCAATATGAGCTAACAGGTGCTCGCCGGCTAAACGCCTCAAAATAAAATTTTTACAATAGAGTGGGAGAGCAAAAATAAACCCACTCGTTGCCCTGGTCACGTCTGATGGTCACCATCGGGCTGGAAGGTCGGTAGATCCTCTGAGGTAGCTCCAAAATCTGGCCACACAAAACCAGCTGGGTCAGATCCCAGAAAGAGCAAGTGCCACAAAGGAGGCTTCACTTAAGAACTAAAACCAGCACATCAGAAAATGATATTAAAGCAGTTAAAAGAACTGAAGGTAAAGAGATAACAACAGTCATAATGGAGTACGAGGGAACCATTCAAGTAGCCAGGTCATAACCCTTAAACCAAACAAGGACCGGGGTTGTAACCCTTCACCTGAATAGAATTCTGTCTCCAATTCATGTTGGTAAGGTAAAATATAACAAACATGACGTAGGGTGCAATAATACAATAAACGAAGAGAGAACTCAGAGCTGCTCCGGGAGCCAGGTTACAACCCTTAAACCAAACAAGGACCGGGGTTGTAATCCTTCGCCTGAACAGAACTTAGTCTCTGATCTTTATTGTTAAAAGGGACAATCATGCGGTCAAGCCTGCAATAATCGAACACTGAAAACCATACCATACAATCGATCCCGGCCAATCAGTGACTACGGCTTTCTACATTAGCTAACTAAATTGCCACAACATGCAGTAAGATATTCCTCCAGCCACAAGCCCTGCAGCTAATCTAGGTTATCCAGGCGACTTGGGTTCATTAAACAGTGCATCGTTCTTTCCACATATCAGTGAGTTTGGACTTGTGTCCTACTCGTCGGCAGGCTGCAAGTCCCATAATGGTGGCCGGGATAACGGGATCGCCTGTAGCTGGGGAAATCTCTCATGACTACTGAATTATTCTAGTTATTAGCCTTAGCCATTTATAGTGGGTACCCCTGACCGTGGTACTCAGGGATCCATGTCCTAAACATGATGCAAATATTACCGGTTCAATTGTACAAACACAATCATCCACGGTGTCCAGGCCATTCAATCTTGTCATGTCATGTTCACTGTCAGGAGTGCGCCGCGTCGGGCCACTATCATGTCATGTCAAAAGTGCACCACAACGGGTCACCATCGTGTCAGGGAACAATTAATTTAGCACAAGTACACATTTAGTAATTAAATATTTAAAAGAGGCAAGGACTGTGGGGGACTCATGCGGCTCAAAAAATTTCCATGCGGCCAGCGGTCACTTGGCCATATACGGCTTGAGCAAAATCAATAAACATGCATGCTAGCAGGCAAATGTATCTAATACATTAATATAATGCATTAATAATGTAATAATACAGTAAATATATTATATTAATATATTTTAATATACAAAATATATTAATATACCTTATATTAATATACGCTAAATAATATATTAATATATATTAATGTATGCTAGCATGCATTAAAATATTGTATTAATATACATGCAGCTGAGGGGAGCCATATGCGGCTGGCTTAAGAAATTGCAGTAAAAAAAATGCATTACATGCTTATGGACTTATGCATTACATGCATTAAATGCATTCTTAAAGACTTAAAATGCATTTATAAGCATTAAAGGGACTTAAATGCAAAAATGCAATGAATTCATTCTTATGCGGCTCATGTATTATAGGCTTGTGGATTTAAATGCAAAAATGCATTAAATCCATTCCTATGCGGCTCATGCTCCCAGGAAAAAAACCTTAGGAAAAATTGCATTGGGGACAATGCATTAAATACACATGTTGTCCTGAGGCTATGCGGCTCATTAGAATATGCATTAAAAAAAATTTGCATGCAAAAGTGCTTTAAGGAAAAGAATGCATGCTTGCATTCTCAGGTGCATGCGGCTCATTAATTGATGTATGCGGCTTTGCATTGGTAGCCCAAGCAAATGCGCAAGCAAATACATTTTGTGTTAAGGCATTAATTGCCCAGGGCACGTGGATGCTTGGGAAGCATTCATTCCTAATGCTTGGTTTTTCAAGCATTTGCTAATTGATTGGAATGCTTTATTATTAATGCACTAGAATGCATTAGTGTGAACGCATTTATTGCTTTCTCTGACAAAGCCTATGCGGCTGGCTTTTACATTTGCATGCTGCCAATTAAAAAAATGTGCAAGGGCCATGCGGTTGAGTGCTACAATGCCCATGCGGCTCATGCAAAATTCACATAGGTCAAATTGGACCTAACAAACTTCTCTGCAATCATGGTATCATCAACTTAGCAAAATATACAAGTGTGATGGATCAAAAGTCCTGGAAACCAAAAATACCACGAAGCTAGATCTACAAAATTTAACCATGGAAATGAAAAATGACAAGTACTAAAGTGGTTTAGAAACACATGAGGAAGACAATGGAACAATAAAAATGGACTTCCTCCATGAAGCAAGGTGCACTTGCCTAAGCTCTCCCACTCTCTCTATTTCTCTCTGGTGGTTGAAGAAGTAATGGTGGAGAAGAAGAAGTAATGAAGAGAGAGAAATGAGTGGTGGAATATTTAATGAAGAGGATGGTGGTAGGTGGGATTTTAATGAAAGTGGTGGTAGGTGGGAGTGGTTCACATAAAACCGAACCATGCAAACCAAGCCGAACCAAGTCAAGTTGGACCGAACCAACCAAGGAAACATGCAATACGGGTCTAAATACGTACACGTATACGAGATACGTGATACGAAAAATGGTTATTACAAACACCAGGTTGAAATAGATATCAGGGACATGACAGACATCTTTGAGAATAAGAACTGCACCTGTATTCGTCTTCAAATGCACTTCTCCAATGGCAACCGCCTTTGACACATCTCCGTTGTCCATCTTCAATACTCCACATTCGCCTGTTGTGTAAGTGGCAAATAGTGCCCTGTTGTGAGATACGTGCGCTGAAGCACCTGAGTCCACCAGCCAAGAATTGTCATCGCAGGTGAGATTCATGA